>VDFB02374684.1:0-54527 GCA_007258455.2 Sequoia sempervirens | reverse complement strand
CTAGTGCTTTAGAGATTTACTTCCAGAATGCAACTATAGCCATCCATCAAAAATTCATTGAACAGTCGTGGTTATATTGATTCGCTAATGGATATATTTTTTTGGTTTGAAAAAAAGTTTTAATTGCCAACAAAATTGTTTTTTTTGTTTTGAAAACAGGTTTAATTCGCCAATAGAAAATTTTTCTAGGTTTGAAAATAGATTTTAATCGCCAATGAAAATATTTTATCGATTTAAAAAAAATTGCAATTCGCCAGGATTTTCCATAGACTTCTACCGATTAGAAAAGATTCGCCAATTGAGATTTTTTTTCTTGAAAAACAAAAAAATTCACCACTAAAATTAATATTTTTATCGGGAAGTATACAATATTTTCCAGGATTTTACACCTTCGCCGAGGGGGGGGGTTCCTTAAAGTTTTCCCTGTCCGTTAGAGGGGAGCCCTATCCTTTAGAGGTGGAGGTTGGGTTGGCTTTCCAAGTGGGATGGTGTTGTAGGGAGGCTGATACATCCCTTTCTTCTACTTTACTATCCAAAAACCCTATTGAGGTGGGGTGTTTGATTTTCCTAGTTCTTCTAAGAATTAGGGTTAGGTTGGTGGTTTACACCATTAAGTTTTCTATTTTTTTGGGCTCATATATGGCTATTGAGTAGATGGTCTGTTGTAGCTTGGATGCTTTGTTGCATGTCTGTTTCAGGTGGTTACTGTTGTTTAAACTTGGTTATTTGGGATAAAGGTCCCTTTGGTTCTTGTTGTTTGCAACCTAAGTTACATTATTGATATTTGATGTTTGTTGATGTTGGGTTGTCGATGATTTGTTGATTAATTTTTTTTTGTTGCTTCCCTTTTGGATTGGGTTGCGGATCCCATCAAAACCGCTTGTACTGGGTTTCGGGGCCCCATCAAAACCTGTTTTTCCCATAATCAAAAACTTTAATCTTATATTATTTAAACAATTTTCCTATATCACATGTGATTTAATATTGAAACATGTGTAGCTGTAGTCATAATATTTAGATGTGTAAGACCTCATAGATCTCAATTTAACAAAAATAAGCATCCTTGGTGAAGAGATATGGGATTTTATAAATAATTAAGGGAGCTCTTTTATGATGTCAAATTCATGAACTTGAACTACTAAACTAGATTAACTATATTGATCTACGTAGTTTATTTTTAATTTTGTCATGTGTACTTAGGACCAATCAAATACTTTAGCAAATTAGCTCAACACATAGTTTACAACCCATAGCACAGATATTTCAAGCACCTTGCTCAGTTATCATTTAGTGATAATTTTCTTCATTCTACTATGTAGAACAATTACAAAATACTATTAAACTAACATCCATCATGTACCATACGGTGATGTTGATATCATAATATAGTAAAAAATGAAGTTAAACTTACTACTTAACAAATACATTCATAACTCTCTACAATCTAATTCTAACTATAAATTTTTCGTTATCTACTATGTAAATATTAAATATAACATTCTTTAGAAACTTATTCCCTTTATATTCTTATTAACTTTATCAGCATTAGATTTTTCTAATTCCTATTCAAATTCTAAATAGAGTTAGTTCAACCAAATATTCTATTTTACTAACTATAAAAATATGGGTTATATTTCCATAATCATTTAGTGATTTAAGTTTATTCTTAGGTATCAATGATATCCTTATTTAGTATCCCCTTTCAATTCATGGTCTTCATTCAACTTCCAAATTCAAATAGGATAGAATGGCATTATGAATCCACACATCATAATACATTCACATGATTGATCTATCAACAAGTTCAGACCAAGGTATAAGACTATATATCACTTACATAAATATACCACTCAACCATGAGCTAGAGTGTAATGAGGATATGTGTATTGATATGTAGATCATCTTATTAATATATTCCTTATAGGCTAAGCATAGTTCTAGATAATGTATGACCATTATTTATGTACGGGAAATTTTAGCTTTTAAGAGTTTTTAAACCTTTAATTAAGCATAATACATCTTCTTTAATCAATTTAAACAATAAAGTGATGGTGACCCTTGACACCCTTCAAACCCCAAAATGCAGATTTATGGTTACTTTCCAATATTACCTCTTTTGGAAAAAAAGGTACTCTGGAAGGCTTGAAAAAATAAAAGCCCCTTCAAATTAGTGAACTAGAAGATATGGAGTTGAAATAAAAAGGTAAAGTTTTATCTACTGAAACAAAAGGGGCAATATAATTTTATCTGACACGAAATTTTAAATACACAAGCCACTCTCATGTATGCAGGTTGTGCCTATGAATATGTTGTGTATTTATGAGTAAAGAGTGTAACAAATCTTTTTAGTGTATATAATATATATAGATTTCTAGAACATGAATATCACAACCATGAAAAATTATATAACATCACCCAATCTATATAAGCATCCCTTAGAATAACAACTTATCACAAAAATAACCATTTATTATTTTTTCATTTATCTAAGAGGAAAACAAATCAAACAAGAACATCAAAAACTCTATTTAAATTTATATTATTTCTTTATGACTACTCATGATGCTTAACTACTAGTTGAAATCATGTCAAGAAAATATAAATTAATAGCACCAAAATGATAAGGAGGATGAAAACAATGGAGAGTAAGATGCATATATTATGTGTAAATTAGACAATAAAAACACCTCCAAATTTTCCCAGGATTAATATCTAGGTCAATCCAATAAGATACATACAAATAAGAATAAATCGAACTAGATTCATTATTTTTTAGTTCTGAGAGTGGATAATTTAGAATTAAATACTATTTTAAAAAATTATTTGTGAAGGAAGAGTATACTTACCTCTAGGAATAATGTTGAGGATATTTTTGATGTTTGAAAGAAAATCAACTCTACATGGAATATGAAGTGGGTGCTAATTGGTATGCCAATATTCATAATGACCAAAAATATTAACTCAAGATGACTTTCTTTAATTTTTATCAAATCTTATGAGTGTATAAGGTTTCATTTTGATACAAATATAAATATTTTACTTAAAATAAGAGATACACGTTTTGTAACTTGACAACCTGGTACACACCCATTTGAATTATATAAACTTAAAAAATGTCTAATGGTAGCTTAGCATATGTTATGTATTAATATCCTCCTCATTAGACCACATACACATACGATATTTTTAATTGATCATGTAGTTGGAACTTTGGAAGTGATTTATGATAATTTGATTGATGAGTGGTGATATATTTTTCTTGTGAGAATATGGTTATCGTGTCGTTGCAATGTTTGATTATCATGATATGATTGGTTGTGCACCTATTTCAAAATTGGGAGAGGTGAGAGAGATATTGATCTTGGAGATCATGTGGTACAAAATTTACTTTTTGACAACATTTGAATAGGAAGACCAAGGATCCTACTCTTGGGTTGGACATGAGTTCAACATGGACTTGTTGAGGAGATTGTTCTTGGAGAAAGTCATTATGACTTGGTGTATATTGCATGAAAAATCTTATTCTCCAGTCTTGGCACTCTATGCAATAAATAATATGATAGGTATTGTCCAACTTTTTCTCAAATGCATATTGTTTTATGCTTTGTTTTCTCATGGGAATGAATATAGAGATATGCATGTTAGTAATGGAGGGCTTATTTGAGGATTTATTGGCATGGTTTAGTTTTCATTTATCCCTTCATGAGAATGAGCCTTGAGCTATGTATATTAGCTATTGAAGGATTATTTGAGGAGTGTCAAGGATGGTTTTGGGAATGAATATATGGTTTGATCTTACTTTGGTTTGAGAGGCTTACGTCATAGTTTGTTTATTGATTCACATTATATTTTTTATCTTTGAGTTATATCATGGTTGGATGTTGATAAGGGTTTTTTATTTGGGATTTTGTGAAGGAGATATTACTTGTCATAACTTGAACACTTAGAGGTGTTGATAGAAGTACATTCTACACATGTTTTATTTGAAATTTCTCTCCATGTTCTCTATTTCTTCTTGGAGGTTGATATTCACATGACATTGAAATTTAGGTTTGTGTGGAGCCATTTTTATCTCTATGTTTGTGGTCAAGTCTTGTTATTGTACTTCATTTATTTAGTAACAATATGGATGATATTTAATCTCTTTCATTTATTGAGTATGGTAAAATTGGTAGAGCTACAGAGACCAGTGGTGATGGAGTTATGTTACATTGGTTTAGTTTACAATTTTTCATATCATTATGGATGTTCCTTGGTACTACATGATATTGAGGAAATTTACCACATCTTCTATGCAAAAGCTATTGGTGAAATTTTGGATGCCTTGATTTATTTTATATTTGACATTACCTATGTAGTGGAGGTTCTAAGTTGTATATATCCTTTATTTGATGTTCTCATTATATCATGGTGTTGAGGGTCATCAAGACTTCTTTATCTAGGGTAGTGCTTATACATGGACTTATGATCAATATTTATTTTGGGTTGGATATGTTGATAGTATTAGGTTTACCTATTATAATGAATATACCATGGTTTTGAGGTATGGTTAGTTGGATGTGTTAGCAACTAGTTGTGGTTGCTATTCCAACTATGGTGATTAATTATTGGAAACTATTTAGGCCTATTTGTTACCACTGTATTATTTGCTTGTGTTTGGATATCAAGTTGAGGTAGGATTCATGCTTTTGTGTGACAAATAATGTGGCATATCTTTGGATTAGGTCTTATCTTGTACACATAGGCATGACAAAGGATGGGAGGATTCATTTTTGAGATGGTGGTCACCTTGGTTATTGTTGTAGGTATCATGATGGAGCACATGAAACACTTATATGTCTTGATGGTGCATGTTAGCTATAGGGATTGTTTCCTTAACGATTGAGTTCAATATATACAAAAGTGAGAATGCTAAGAACACGTGTGTTCTTCACCTTGCATAATGATTGCAATATAAAATTAATATTTATTTTTGGTGCACTTAGGAAATCTAGAGATGTGTGCATCACATGGGTTATGCATTTTTGGGGCCACTTTGTATGTTGCATGTAACATTAGGATAAATATTTAATGTAGGTTGCACATTTAAAAAATATTTAATATTTTAGAAAAATTAGTACTAAAAATTAAACGAGGGGGACATAGTTTTGTAAACTTATATGGTTTAGAGGAACATGGTTTGTGCAATATAACTTGGTGGTTTTGTGCAAGTTTGTTTCTAAAAAATAAGCACATGTATAGTTGTTGAGGTTGGTTATTATAATGATTGGATTATTGACTAAGGTTGGATTGAGCTTATCTTGTAAGTTGCATATGTAAGGAGAGGAAGCATGGAATGGGATGCATGGTTATATATGATTCTTATTGTCTTGTTCACATGGAGTGCAATTAGAGAGCTTGATGTTTTAGAAGTCTTGCATGGAGAATTTGAAAGTGTATTGTAATATTTTTGTATGAGATAATATATTGAGTGTGAGTGCTTTTGGAGGCTATAATTTTCCCTTTGAGGATTTTTCTAAGGTAAATCTTGTGTCATATTGATGGAATGTTTGTCTATTCTTTTGCATTATAGATTTTGAATACTTGTTTGCATACTTTCTCTTGAGGTTATATGAAAATAGTTTATTATGACCATAAATTTTATTTCATCCATTGACCTAATTGGTGGTGATTTCCCTTGCTACATCTCTTTATCATTACAAAAAAAAAGAATATATGGGGGGGTTGTGCCAATAAACTACGTGGATATTGATGAACCCATATTTAGATAACATTTAGTTTTATGGTTAGTGCAAGATAATGACTTTTTTCTATAGGATGATATTTTTTAAGAGGTAAGATTCACCATGACCTAATTAATGCTCTTAGCTAGTATTTTCCAAGATTCACTAGGATTTTATGTAAATATATAGTAATGTGTGTAAATTCACTAGGAAGATTAATAATTTTTCAAAAAAAGAAAATATTTTCCATTAAAATTAATGCACTTAGCCATGATTCATAATAATTTTATAGAAAATTTAGGGACCTTTTGTTAAATTTAATATTGAATAAGATATTCAATTTATCAACTCTTCCAAACCCTACACATAACTTGAACAATCATTTTAATTTGAAAAAAATGATGATTTATGGGGAGAGTAGGACACAAACTTATGAAATTAACCCTCACTTTAAATTACTACGTGATCATCTTAACCATAGCTTAAATCATACCATTTGGATAATTATAATTTAAGTAGACCCTTTAATTTCATTTACCTCATATTAATCTAGTGTATGGGTGTAACAAATGATATGAATTTTGCTTGGCCTTATCGAGGTGGTGCTTGTGTGGGAAAAAGAGTGAAGACTTTGGAGGTTGGGGCTCTCATATCTCCTTTTCCTATAGAGGGTAGCTCCCTCCTATAGAGGTGGAGGTGGGGTTGGCATTGGTGGGGTGCTGCTACAAGAAAGTTGATGTGCTTCAGTATTACGTTGTGCTCCCTAACTCCCCTATTGAGGTGGGGATTGGGGATTTGTTGGTGTTGTTGTTTAGAGGGTTGATGGTGTTTTACACCATTGTTTTCACTATTTTTCTTGGCTTATGGGTTTCTTCTCTAAGTGTCTGGTTCATTGATGCTTGACTGATACAGACGGTTTCACTATTTAACTAAGGGTTCTAGGTCTCAACTTTTCTTGGTCCCTTTTTTTCTTTTTTGATGCGGCCTGCGAAATATTGTTTCTATGATTGCATGCTACTGATGTTGGGATGTTGTTGATTTGTAGTTTATCTTGTTTAGCAGCTTGCTTTGCTTGGATAGGGTTGCAGATCCCTTCAAAATCAGTTTGTAATGGGTTTCGGGGCCCCATCAAAACCTGTTTTACCCCTAATAAAAAATAAATGATATGAATTCTATGTTTAATGACTACATGGTCCCTACTAATAGACATAAGTACCTATGAAGTGCTTACAATCAATTGAACCTAAATCAAGTTCAATATACACGAATACAAACATAACTTTTATTTAGTATTAAGAGCCTCTTTCATTGATAATACCATATAATTTACATCACCTTGCACCCTTGAACCTATAAAACAAGCCAAGATTCATTGGTGTAACAACCCTGTTGTTCTTACTCCAAAGAATTATCAATGTTTTAACTACAAGTGAAATAATATATGATGCCATCACATAGAAATAAAAAAATTCTTGTAATTCAAAGACTAAATGACATATGAAAAAACACATTCCAAACTTTCCATTTGTAGTTATAATTGAATATTACAATCTTTCCAAAATAATATATAAAATCTCAAGATAACATCTCTTTCATTACAACTTCCATAGAAATGGATATAGGAAAACATACATAGCTCCTTTGAACTTCATTATCACTAGTAACAAATGGTCCAGGAAATCCCCTATAAATCTCGACTGCCAACTGATGAGAAGAAGCATCACTCAAGCGCTTTTTTGCCAACCACTGACTCAAATGCGGTCCCTTGCACATCTTCCACATATGGCAAGATGGCCCTACCCTTCGATGAAGAGATTGGTTGGTAAAACCCCATAACAAATAGCCTTCCTAAGCTTAGTGTTGTGTCCTACAATATAGAACATAATCATATGGTAGCTACAACTACGAGTATGAAAATCCCGAACTAGAATTGTTTATAATGGAACACAGTGAACTGACAGTGTAAACAATGGCTACTTACACTACTTTGGCCAAAGTTTCATATTAAAGTGCCATCTATTCACCCATTACCCTAGCTCGATTTGGTTTATGACCATTCATGTACTATGCATAGGCAATTCCCTCCATTGGGTAATCTTTAACCCTAGGAACAACCTATCTCTTTTATAATAACCTACACATAGGAAATTCCCTCCATTGGATAATCTTTAACCCTAGGAACAACCTACAACTATAACATTCCTACTAAGTAACTCAAGTAAATCCTACTTATCAAGTAACCAAATAACATAACTGCACATCATTAAATAACTCTAGTACCAAAGGTACAATCCCAACTATAAAAGTCCCCAATCAATGGTTTATCTCAACATTAAATGACTCCATTCAAAAGTACCAATGAATAACCTCAAATCAAAAGTACAACCTTTAACAAGAAATGAATTCACTCAAAGTATACTCTTATCAATAAATGACCTCAATCAAAAGAATAATCATATCATGTATCAACCTTTAACTTTGCTACCTTACCATCGCAAGGAAGAATCCACCTTAATTGTATTTGGTATAGGAATTTAAGAAAGATTGGACCTATTATTTTTATGAAGTACCATGTGGGTAGTCATAACCTATTGTTGTTTTCTTTTTCTTAAGGTGTTTAATGGATTGTTTTCTATTGTACTTTATTATTGGATTTGATCAACCCAATAACCTTGTATGATTGCCTTATTATATCTAGGGTTAATATTTTATTTACTTTGACATATTTGATATAAGTACATTGTGGGCCCATAACCCACATGTCCTTGGATTCCCATCTTAAACTAGGAAAATGGACATTGTGTTTGGAATGAGTTGATGAGAATAACACCACGTTATTATAACCTATTACATGAGAGAAAATTGATAAAATTAAAATATATGTGATTAAATATATAAAATAGCCTTAGTTCTTCAATTCTAAAATTCTTATATGTATGTATGTACAGTTCTTGTCATAATTTTGATTGGCAAAAATAATCCTCTTGAAACAATAAAAGAGAAAGATCTATGAATTGAAAGAAGAAAATAATGTAGATTAAGTATTATGAAAAATACAAGTATTCAATGTTAGTAACTTAAATTATTGATCATGTGGTTCTTAGAGTTGTCATACATATGCATCTTGTGCTATTGAGGACAATAGTTAATTTATAGGGGGAGAATTGTTATGAGACTTTTTTCCTATGGGAAAAAAGAAAGAAGAAAAGTAAAATAGAACTAATGTAATATTTCAAGAAAGAAATGTAATGAAATAATAATTGAAGTTTTCATGGGATGTTGTAATATAATTATTCTCGAAAGGGTATGTAGGTTGGAACTACCCTTTGTGTTGTATAAAAACCCATGAAAACAAAATTATTTGCATAGATAGGAAAAAGGAAAAAATCAAGTCCAATACATTACAGGAGTAGGATTCTAGGTTAGTAGGTTGTGAGCAAGACGAAGAAGGGGGCACATCTATAGTGTGTGTCCAACTTGGGGTACAAGAGGGTGCACTCAGGATGGTCCTAGCTAGGGCATGGTTTTCCATGAGTGATGAGAATTGTTCCAAAGGAACCAACACTCGTGAAGAGTGGAAAAGTACACTTATTCCTCCTAGATTGCTCACAGACGGAAGAGGCTGAACCAAGGTCCTTTCCAACAATTTTTGGGACTATTGACACATTTCAAAAGATGATTATTATATTGTTATTCCTCACAATTAAAAAAATATAATATTTTGTTGTTGCACAATTTAAATTCTTTTCATTTTGTTTTTCAATTTAGTAACTAAAATCAATGTACAAACAATTTCCTGCACTTAAAATAGAGAAACAAATATAATCACTAAACTTAATTTTGGGAATTTATTTGTGAAATCATTTTAATTACATTGCATTTTAAATTGGGAAAATAGTTACGTTTCACTCAACAATAAAAAGACTCTATTCGAGAGTGTATTCTCATCAATAAAAGGTTGTTCAAAAAGTAGATTTTCATCAATAAAATGACTTCACATCAAGAGTGTAAAAAAACCAATCAAATAGCAATTCCAACTTAATAGGGTAATTCCACCTATGGCTCCAATCAAGTAGTAATTCACAATTTCAAGTGATCAACTTAATCACAAAGGTAAATTTCAACCTTAGTTTACCCTGATCTCTGGATAATATCAACAATCAATGAATAGTCCGATCATGTAGGTTAATCACAACCTATGTGCTATGGTATCAATCAATATCAAGTAAATATCCCAACCCACTAGATTATCCTCGACCTAGGTTTTCAATCAATAATCAAGTAAAGCAATGATTAAGTGATCATTCAAGAATAATCAAGCTCTTATAGATCAACTACACAAATAACTTAGTAATAGACAGCTAAATGAGATATATAAGATCCTTCTTTTGTACTAGTAATACAACCACTCCTTAATATGGAGTACGTACAAACACCCATATAATATCCTTAAGAACACATTATTTCTTTTCCTTTCTTTTAAAAAACTATCTTTTCTCTATCAAATTAACCTTCTACTTTTCAATTTTAAAAAGATGGCATTCACGTGCTCTGCAAGCCGAGCTAGGGTGACCGTGCCCTAGCTCGTTCTCTATGTGTTGCTTGCTTCTGCATTGTGGGGGGGTTTTGAAGCTATCGGGGTTGTGGTGGTGGGGTTTTTTCTTTTCTGGAGGCCTTCTTGCTGCCGTTTGGGTGGCTTGTGGGTGGAAGGGTTTTGATCCTTCCCTTGGGGTCTTTTCTTTTTTCCATTTCTTGCAAAAGTGTCCTGGGGGTTTGCATGCCTGCTGGGGATCTTGTTTTTTGCTATGTCGGGTGGGGAAACATCTGGGGTTAGCCCCAAATTGGATTTCCGTTCATTTGGTTTGAAGCCTTCGGCGCATGGAGTGAATGTTTTTGATGTTGTTTTCTTCAGAGATGGAGATGAATGATCTAGGATCGGTTAGTGGTTCCCGAATAACGAAGATTAATGGGTGTTTGGAAAGATGCAAAGAGCGACCGAAGTTGATTATCCTGATGGAAATGCTTGCAGATGATATTGAATACTATTCAAGGCACTCTTTTTATTGCAAGTTCATGGGTTTGGGAGTCTCGCTGCAATTTTTGGAATCCTGGGCTCAGCGGACTTGGATGCTGGAGGGGGAAATGGAGATTAGGCTCCTTGCAAACAAATTTTTTATGGTCTCTTTTGATTGCATGGCAGATCGGAATAAGGTCTTCGAGGGTGGCCCCTATTTTTATAACCAGGTGGGTTTGTTTATCAAGCCATGGCATGCTGGCTTCAACCCGACTGAGGCAATACTGAGTCGGATCCCAGTTTGGGTTAGGTTTCCGTGGTTTCCAGTTGAGTGTTGGCAGGATGACGTGTTGCATTTGGTGGCTTCAATGCTCGGTAAACCTGTTGGGTCTTCACAACAGACGCAGTATAAAAAGGTAATGAATTTTGCTCATATCTGTGTAGAAATTGATTTAAGCAAGCGACTGCCAGATTTTGTTGAAGTGAGTGCTGGATCATATACTTGGGTGCAACAGCTAGATTATGAAACCCTACCTTTGTCATGAATATGGTCACTTGCAGCGTAGGTGCCCTAGGGCTAAGCCTGTGGTGCCCCAACCTTCTCAGCCTTCTCGTAATCCACCTAGGACTGATAATGGTAAGGAGCCTATTCCAGGTGATGGTAATGGAGATGATGGTTATGTCCCTGTCAAGGCTCATAATAGGAATCGGGGCCAGAAGCGGACCTTGAGGGAGAGGTAGGATGATGAAACTTTTAATAGGTTTGAGGTGCTGGATGATCTCAGCTAGGAGGAAGTGAATCCGGGGTTGCTGAACTTGGATCAGGGAACTTTGGGTACAGGACAGGATGGGCCACCATTGGAGGCCATGCAGGTTGTGCAGGAGATTGGGGTTGGGCAGATGGATACGGATCAACAATTGATTGTCTAGACTGAACAAGAATCTTCTATTGGAGCTTCAAAGAGTGGTGGAGGTGGTTCCCCATTGCCCTTGAAAGGAGGCAAGGATGTGGGGAAGAGCTCTTTGGCCTCCTCTTGTTTGGGTATTCAGCAAAATGAACTGAAGAAAGGTGTTGGTGACAGGACTTCCAAGCTGGGAAGGAAAAAGGATATGGAGAAGATTAAATTAACTAGGGAAACTTTGGTGGAGTCGAGGTCAGTCAAGACTCTGGATTCACATTTTTCATGCCCCCAAAAATGATTGTTCTCTCATGGAATGTAAGGGGCTTGAACAGTGGCCCTCGACACAAAGTTGTTCATGATTTGGTTAGGAATCATTCTCCGGATGTTCTTTTTCTTTAGGAGACTAAATTATCTGTAGATAATATGTTGGCCATGGCTCCTAAGTTTTGGAAATATGGTGAATGCCAGTGTGTGGGGGCTCTTGGTGCTTCCGGAGGGGTGGCTTGCTTTTGGAACCCTCGAAATATTTTCCCTCTCTGGTGGATGTCCTCTAGATCCTCTATATCCCTAGTCGCCTCTTGGTATGAGACTGGTGAGTGTATTCTCCTCTCTAATGTGTATGCTCCTGTTGAGTTTCTGGGTAAACAACTTCTATGGTCCCATCTTCGTTTTGTTCGTAGCTTAGCTCCTTACCATCCATGGGTTATGGCTGGTGATTTTAATGCTATTGTGGAGTTGTCTGAGAAAAGAGGTGGAATTCCTAGGTTGGAGCCTTCTACTTTGTTATTTAGAGATAGCATTTCTGAATTAAATCTTATTGATGTTCTGCCAAGTAATGGTCACTTCACTTGGAATAATAGGAGAATTGGTGAGAGTTGTGTTGCTAAGAGGCTAGATCGATTCTTGGTTTCCTGTTATTGGGTTGGAGACTTATGGTCCACTCGATCTGAAATTCTTGATTGGAGAGGTTCTGATCATTGGCCTATTAAGCTTAGTATTATCTCTGCTCGGGGGCCTCGTTCTCCCTCATTCAAGTTCCAGCTTATGTGGTTGCGGGATCCTACTCTTCATGAAGATGTGGCTGAGTGGTGGCGGATTGGTAGACCAACTTTTGGTACGGCAATGTACACATTCTCCAAGCTTCTTCAGTTTGTCAAATATCAGCTTAAAAGGTGGAATCGGCGATGTTTTGGTAATATCTTTCATGCTAAGGTTGCTGCCCAGGAGGAGTTGAATAATATTACACAGTTGATTCGTGAGAATGGGGCCTCTGAGGATCTTCTAAGGGAGGAGGCTAAGACTCTGAAAGTGGTTGAGGAATTTGAATTGCGGGAAGAAATCTATTGGAAGCAAAGGGCCCGGGTTGAATGGTTACAGGAAGGTGATAAAAACACCGCCTTCTTCTTCAATTCTGTGAAGGATAGGAGGCATGGTAATTCCATTCCTATTCTGGTGAATGATAGGGGTGAACGTCTTGCCTCGTTTCAAGAAATCTCTGCTGAGGCATCTCAGTATTTTGCTACTTTATTTAGGGAGGATTCACGAGGGGGCTCTATTGAGGAAGCACAGGTTCTTTCTTGTATTCCTAGTTGGTCTCCAGGGAGGCGAATGAGTATCTAATGAAAGATATCTCTCTTGATGAGCTGGAGGGGATTGTGTTTCAGATGAAGAGGGGTAAATCTCATGGTCCCGATGGTTTCCTGATTGAATTTTTTCAGGAATTCTGGGATATCATAAAGTTGGATCTTCTGGCGGTTGTCCTTGAGTCCCAGAGCAATAAACAGATGCTTCGTGCTCTGAATTCCACCTTCCTAGCTCTCATACCCAAGTGTGAAGGGGCTGATAGGTTATCTCAGTTTTGGCCTATCTCTCTTTGCAATGTGGCTTATAAAATCATTTCAAAGTTATTGGCTGAGAGATTGAAGAAGTGGCTTAAAGTGCTGATTTCGGAGGAACAGAGTGGATTTGTGGCAGGTCGACAGATTCTTGACGGGTTTGTCATTGCTACTAAGACCATCCACTCCATGGACAGCTCCCACAAGAAGGCTATGTTCATTAAGCTGGATATGGCTAAGGCTTATGACAGGGTTAGATGGTCTTTTTTGTAGAAGATCCTTCTTTCTTTTGGTTTTGGTGAGGAGTGGATCCAATGGGTCATGAGTTGTGTCACGTCTGTTTCCTTCTCAGTTTTGATAAATGGAGATCATTCTAAACTTTTTGGTGCCTCAAGGGGTTTGCGCCAAGGGGATCCTCTTTCTCCGTATCTTTTTCTGCTTCTTGTGGAAGGCCTTGGACGTTTGTTGAAAAGAAGGGTGGAGCTTGGCATCATTCAGGGTTGGTGATGGGGTGGAGACTTGCCTCCGCAATCTCATTTGCAGTTTGTTGATGATACTGCCCTGATGGGGATGGCTACTGTTAGGGAAGCTACTAACTTGAGGCAGGTGTTGGACATATATCTTGTTGCTTCAGGACAATTGATTAATGAGGAGAAGTCTTCCATATTCTTATTCAATACGCCGACCCCCATACAGAGAAGAATTGCTAATATCTTGATGTTTCAGATAGGGGTTCTCCCTTTGACATATCTGGGTTTCCCAATTTTTGTTTGCCATCTTCCCAAGGGTTCTTGGTAGAATATTATTGACAAGCTTCGTGTAAAAGTTAATCATTGGACCCACAGATGGTTTTCTTTTGCGGGGCGGGTTCAGCTTCTCAAGTCGGTGGTGTAGGCTCTCCCTACCTACAGATGTATGCTTCAGGTGGCTCCGATGGGTTTTCTAAGGGAGTTGGATTCTCTTGAAAGGCAGTTCTTATGGGCGGGAAGTTTTTCATCTTCCAAGTGGAGCCTAGCCAGGTGGGATGTTGTGTGCAACCCAAAGCAATTTGGTGGTCTTGGTCTTTGACAGTCTGCATTATCCGGAGTGGCTGTGGCTGCTAAGCTATTTTGGAGATGGTGTGTGGAACAGGATCAGTCGTGGGCCAGGATATTATCTCATAAGTATTTCCTAGGGATTCCACGGAAGGATCTCCCTCGTTACCCTCTTGAGGGGAAAGGTTCAGTGATTTGGAATACTCTTCAGAAGGGTGCAAAGCTTATCAAGGAAGGTTTATTTTGGATTTGTAGACGGGGAACTAAAGCTCTCTTTTGGTCGGATTCTTGGGATGGATTCCCTCCACTTACTTCTCAGTTCCCCAACCTACTTCCTTTGTGCCAAAGATTTCTCGAGGCTGGCTGGGCTAGGGTGAGTAACTTCAAGTCTGTTGCTTCTTTTGGTCAGTTGGAGGTAGCTCATTGGAAGGATCCCGCAGAGTGGCCAGATTTGGGACTTGCAGAAGAAAGTGCTGAGCTTCACAAGATTCTTCATAGTAGGAGTTGTAGTTCTCTTTTGGAAGAGGATATTCTTGCTTGGACCCATAATCCTAAGGGGGTTTACTTTGTTGCTTCTGGTTATTAGGTGTTATTGGCTCAGAAGCTAACTGGGGCAGAGGTTCATTGGTGGAAAAGGGTGTGGAATAAAATATTGTGGCCTAAATGCAACTGCTTTGTTTGGACTTTGGCTTGGAATAGGTGCTTGACCTGGGATAACATTCGTAAACGGGGATTTCAAGGACCTTCAATTTGTGTTTTGTGTGGGGGAGCGGAAGAGGATTCTTCGCATTTGTTCTTCCGGTGTCCCTTTGTTGTGCAACTTTGGCATTGGTGGTGGGAGGTGTGGAAGCTTCCTTGTATTCATGCATGCTCTTTGGTTGAATTCTAGGATAGTATGGAAAGACCTCCTTCTATGGCTTCATTTTTATAGGAAGTTTGGTTCGTGGGCCCTACCTTTTTGCTTTGGCAGATTTGGCTGGAGCGGAACCGTCAAATTTTTTGTGATCAGAAGTTGGTGGGTCAGCAAGTTTGGATGCGTATGCTAGGAATGGTGCAGGAGTCAGTTTTAGCTAAATGTGATGTGGTTTTCCCCTTGGAGAGAGGTGATGTTGAGTTGGTGGCCAGACTGGGTCTTCAAGAAATTCATTCATCTTTTGTCAGTTCCAGGAACTGTAGGCATGGGAAAAAGAGGGTTCAATGGGTTGGAAGGTGGTTACCTCCTCCCAATGGATTTTTAAAGATCAATACTGATGGTTCTTCTAAAGGAAATCTTGGGCCTGCTGGAATTGGTGGGGTTGTCAGGGACTCAGCTGGGTCGGTGATTTTTCTGTTCTCTATACATGAGGGGGTGAAGACTGTTAACTTCATGGAGGGTCTGGCGATTGTTCATGCTATTGAGAGGGCCCTTGCTTTGGGATGGAGAAAGGTTATATGTGAAGTTGATTCACAGATTTTGATTAATCTCTTGAATGAGTGAAAGATATCCGATATAAATTGGCAGTTGGCTTCGGTGGTTCAGTGGATTCTTCAGGTTAGTTCTCAGATGGAGGTGGCATCCTTTGTTCACATCCCAAGGGAGTGGAATAGTGCTACTGACTGCTTGGCCAAATGGGCCTCTAAGCATGATAGTGGTTGGAAGGTTGAGGATTGGGATCAGGTTAACCCTGAGCTGCATCTGGATTTGGACCGGTTTTTGGAGGAGGATAGGAGGATACATGGGGATAGTTGATGTGGTTTTATGCTGTGGGGTTTTCGCCTTGTTTTCTGGGGCTGGGTCCCTTGGTTATTATTGTAATGCTCTTTTCTGATTTCTAATAATTTTTTTACCCCTTTGTTTTCAAACCTTCTACTTTTCAAGTAAATCAAACAATGCATACAATCTTTCCCTATTAATCATAATATAAGAGAGTAGAATCCTCATGCTTGTAAATGCAATCACTCCAACCGATTAGACTGGATTCCCTAGCTTATTTCCTTCCAAGATCAGCTTGAAACTCTTCTCTATCTCTCCAACCCAACTTTCTCAATATTACCTCACACTAAACTCTCATAATTTTCCTCACAAAGACTCACATCTCAAAAATAGAATAACTCGGATAAAAATCAGTAGAATGCAAGTGAACAGTGCATCCAAATGAGAAAATCCTCTCCCTTATTTATACATAAATAGGAGACGTTGTTGCCTACAAGAAAGCTATGCAAAATGACACTTCTCAGCTCTTAAGATCAACTCAACAACTAATCTCAATGGGTGGCAACATTAAAAATCAATACTCATCAAAATAGAGTAGTGTGCCGATTAAAACAGAGAAAACAAGAATGCTTTCCAAAAATGCAAGGTAAAAGATCAATAGGTTGACTCATAATATGCCATCTTTTAATTGACTTGTTCTACATTTTACTTTTTCTTCCATCGCTAGATAGAGCTTATAGTTTAGAATTCTATTTGCAATGCAGTTTTCATATTTTGGCACACCTAAAACCTTCTATCATGCTTTTGGTGTTTACAGATTAATGTACTTCTTGTGTCGACTTGGTCAATACCCTTTCTACGCATGATCATTAACTATTTGTTTTGGTTTTCCATATTGACTTATGCGCTCGAACCATTCTTTGGCTTATGCGCTATATAATGTGCTCTTCATAATACATTCATTTGTTTAATATTCTAATGCGCTTAGATAATATAAGGGTCACTATATATATATATATCAACTTCATTATATGTGTATGTATATATATTGATATTTACACATATATTTATATTTATATTCTCAGGGTTCACTAATGGTCATTTGACATCAATATATTCATAACAATAATGATTATACATATAAACATATATATTTATATATTTATATTGATACACATGTATATATATACCTACAGATGATCACATGCATTAATTGCCAATTATATATATATAAGTAATTTTATATATAGATATACTTATATACGTATACTAATATATATGTATACTTACTTACATGAACATATTAATATACTTATATATTAATATATGTATATTTTAATATACATATATTATTACTTAATATCCAAACTCACACACAAATAACTCCCACATATCAAAGAGACTCAAACATATAAACCAAATCAAGAACCCTCACGAATAAAACTATAACATCTCCTAATTTATGTACAACAAGACTAAAGGTTACCTACCAATTCTCAAGCCAACTTGACTCTATTTGACCTACAAGAAGTGTGAGTGTGAAAGCTCAATTAGGTTCATTAAGGGTTATCTGACCAAGCCCCTCTTTTGAGTGATACTTCCCCTCCCTTGGAGGATTGAATCTCTCCATGCATCTAGCTTAGTTCAACACCAAGGTAGTTAGATGTTCATAATAAATCTATTTGCATCATAATACATTTCTATCAATAAAGCATTAAAACGTTCACATTGCAATACATAGTATTCCATTAATTCAAAACATATTCATTCTTTTGAAATCATTAACATCTTATTGCATATTCACATATTTCATTCACCTAACAAACATGTTAAAGTCACAATTTACATTTATCAATATTTTCACTCATAATGGTAAAAGTAACTCAGTAACTATGAAACGAGGTGTAACAATTGGATGTAGTGAAAATAAATTTTCAGCCACTTAGTACAATTTCCACATAATACAAGGGTATGTGCACCAAGTTGTGACACAAAAATGGCTTTTAAGATGCCATTTTTTTTTGAAATCAACAAAGTCTGATGTTTGACGAGAAAATGAAGATAGTTACACTCAAAATTTGAAGATGCAACAAGAACAAGAGTAGTTGTGCTATGAATCTACTTTCTAAACTACTATTTTTTTTTTTGAAATAGTGAAGATTAAGGGTTTGAAAAAGGGGGAGCACACAAAGTGGTCTAGTTTTTATAAAAAAAATTTAGCATAATGCCTGTTGTGCTCCCCCTAAATTTTTTTTTTTTTTAAGAATTTCAAAAATCACAATGATAAGAAATTAGCTAACACCATATAGTTTATGCCAGTTTTTTGGCAAATTTTTTAATGAATATATTATTGTACTAATTTTTGAAGTGGACACATTCTGAAGAGAAGAAATTTGAGTGTGCTCCCCTCTTATTTTTTGAAAATTAATCGAAAATCAATTTTTTTCAACACGTTTAGAATGGAGTCTAGTTTATAAAAATGTAATTTGTTTCAAAATTTGATGAATGAGTAAAAAACTATAGCCAAACTAGCACATGCTGGTTTTTGACAAAAAATTGAGACACTAACAAAAGAAGTTAAAGATGAAAACCTTAACATAATCAAAACATAAAAATATTATATGGTTAGATAGTTGAGAGAACTTAACTTCATCATAGTATTTTTATAAATTTGTATTAAAACATGTTCAAACCTAATGGGGAGAACAGCCAAAAATGTGAAATTTTGTCACCCTTTCAAAAAATCATGTCTTTGGCATGAAATGGTCATCCAACCCAAAGGTTTGGTATTTCCCAATGCAACCCATTTGGTGAGCACCGACTTTGGAACTCACCAAATGTGATTCATGATTTCTTACAATTCATTTTGTTGAACTCTTTCATTTTTTGTCTTTATCTTTGTCTTTCTCTACCAACGAATATGCATGAAATAAAAATTTAAGTATAAGTTGACATTTACATATGGATATTTACTTTTTTGTACTTTAAGTTATATTTCATGTATATAGTTTTAGGATGTTTAAGAGTGATTTCAAATCTCTTGGAGTTATAATGTAAATTCTAGTTTTTGGAAGATCTTATAGTTTTTCAGGCTTAGTCAAATTTCAATAATCAGGAGGTAAAATTTTAGTTTAATTAGCAATTTGTATCATCTCTCTCTCTCTCTCTCTCTCTCTCTCTCTCTCTTTTCGACGCGGATGACGATGTTGACGCCGGATGATGCCGCCGATGCGACGACGCGGATTTTCTGCTGCAATCCTCCCTCTCTAGTTCTCTCTATCTCCCCTCCCTCTCTCTACCTACCTCTCTCACTCACTTCTCTCTCCATCTGTACCTTTCCCTCCATATCTCCTCCCCTCTCTCAATATCTCCACCTTCCTCCTTTCCTCTCTACTTCTCTCTATTGAAAGAGGGGGGAGGGAGCAAGAGAGAGAGAGGATGGAGGGAGAGGTAGGGAGAGAGAGAGAGAGAGACAAAGGGAGAAGTGAGAGAGAGAGGTGATAAAGAGAAGTGGAGAGAGGAAGAAGGTGGAGATATTGAGAGAGGAAAGGAAGGGGAGATAGAAAAAATTAGAGAGGGAAGGGGGAGGGAGGGAGAGAGAGGTGAGATAGAGAGAAGTAGATAGTGAAGGTGGGTGGGAGGAAGGAAGAGAGAGGGGAGAGAGAGAGAGAGAGATATATATATATATATGGATAGGTAGAGAGGTAGTTCTTGAGCTCAAGGGAGAGAGTTATATAAAGGGACGAAGATAGTGGGAGAGAGGTCTAGAGCACAAGAGATAAACAATGAGTGAGATAGAGAGAGAAATATAATACAACTTGCTGATTATAAAAATTTGACCTTCTAATTACTAAAATTTGACTAAGTCTGAAAAATTATAAGATCTTCCAAAATATAGAATTTTCATTATAACTCCAAGAGATTTGAAGCCACTCTCAAACATCTTGAAACTATATACATGAAATATAACTTAAAGTATAAGAAAGTAAATTTCCATATGCAAATGTCAACTTATACTTGCTCACAAAATTTGGCACTCACTTGCCAAATGATGTACTTTCATTTAGTGAGTGCCAAATTTGGTGTTCGAAAAATGGGTTGCATTGGGAAATACAAAAACTTAGGATTGATCATCTGAGCCATTTGACGAGTTCCAAATTTGGTTCTTTACAAATATTCATTTTGAGTATAAAAACAAAAGTGGAATTTTTAATGTGATAACTTGGTGCACATACCCCCAAATAGAAAAATATATGCAAATAAGTATTTAGAATCCACATGAAAAAGAATAAACAACATACCATCAAATATGGCACACTATATACCCTATGAAAACCTTCAAAAGAGAAAAAACCAACCTCCAAAAGAATCTGCCACTCATGTATTTTTCAACAATGAAATCATTACAATACATCTTCAAAGTCTCCATGAATACCTTTGAAACATCAAGCTCTCTACATGCACTCCATGTGAAAAATCATGCAACCACACATCCCATGTCATGATTCAAACCCTCACATATGCAACCTATAAGAGATGTTTGACCTCAAGCCCCTTAGCCAAACTAGTGAACCTTAGACAATTGCACATGTTCTTGCTTTTATAGACATATGATTGCACAAACCACCAAGTGGTATTACATAAACCATGTGACTAATACCATGAGCTTAAAAAACTATTTTCCCCCACATTTACTTTTTGGTACTAAGTTCTCCCAATATTAAATATTTTTCCAATGTGTAAACCCACATTAAATATTTATCCCAACATAAAATGCAACACATAAAGTGGCCCTGAGAATGTCAAATACATGTGATGCATGTATCCATAGATCCCCTAGGTACACCAAAAATAATACTAAATTACATGATAACATTATGCAAGGTGAACAAACACCTTTTCCTAACATGTAGTTCATCAAAAGAGTGTTAGTAAGTCGTTAGCTATAAAGATATACATATCATTTAATTGTGATGTACTATAAAAATCGAGGCTATTAGAATCTTAACTTTCATGATTGTAATCATCATAAGCAACAAGTCATTGAAGTAGATATCAAAACCATTAGGATTATAATAATTACAATTTGAGTCATCTTGAGCTACAAAAATAATCAAAATGAAATTAGATGTCAAACCAATAGGATATCTACCTTAGTCTAAATCACATTAGGACTTTAGGTGTTTGATAATGTCATGGCCATAAGTGTCCTCAAAACAGTTTGAGCTCCTAGAACCATATCAATATGGAAATATACCCCTCCCTTTAGAGGTAAACCAAGTAACTCCAAATGAAAAACATCTAAAAATGCCTTAAGAATATGTTGGTTCTCTAAAGATACATATGTCAAATCGTCTAAAGAGCGCTTCAACTTATCACTAATAGTGGTAGAGAACATCTAAAAACCCTTCCGCATTGACCACTTAAGTTTCATAACAAATATAATATGGAGAGAAATAGGCCTCTAAATGCCCAAAATCTCCACTAACATACCAAAATCATCAAAACACACAATCCTCTTATGTTGAAAATCAATCTTATTTTAATGAGACTCAAGCTAATCCACACCCAAAACTAGATCATATGAGCCCAAATGTGTGACTCCAAGATCTACATAAGTCACAAAAGAACCTACACCCAACTAAGACCTTTAATAAATTTAATTCTACTACCACCTTAGCCCTAGAGACTAACTCAACCTCCTATTTGTTCTCTTTCCTAGATGCCACTAGCCTAGTACATTCCACTAAAGAGAGGGAAATAAAAGAATTAGTAGCTCTTGAATCAACTAAAATACTAGCAGAAACACCATTAACCATACCTGCCACCCCAATGACAATATCCTGATGATTAAACTAGCAATTATCAACTAGTGTGAACACTTTGTGGGATTTACCCACATCACCCATTGGCTGCTTTGATGTACCTATTTGTTGACCACCTCCAAATCCCTAAGGAGACTCACATGAAAAATGACCAAAACCATCACAAACATAATATGGCTCTCAATTTTGCACCTTTATCAATGGGGCCCTTCTAGACTAAAAAAATTAGGCCTGTTAGAGCCACCATGGCCCCCTAGAATGACTGTTGAGAGATAGATGGTCCTATACCTTGACCTTAAGGTCTCTAATCCTTGCGAGGACCCTACATCTACCATGGCTTCGTGTGACTACCTTGTGGACCTTGTTGTTGTCTTGGTCTTTGTCCTTGATGTTGTTGCTACTACTGTTGAGGCCTCTATGGTGATGTAAGAGGTATAGTATATCATAAGAAGTAATAATATATAAAGCATCAATAAATAATTCTAATAGATATCAACAATAATATTTCAAAACATTTATCACTTTTTGAAAAATCCTTATCTATGAGATCACATAGAAACTATATAATTGGATAAATAATCACAAGTGAAAATTTAACTTATTAAATCTCATCTCAATAACCTTTACTTACAAATTCACATAAGTTAATCAACTGGTAATCACAATATAAGTACAACTAGAAATAATCAATTACAATCCATCATCTAATCAATATCCTATGATAACCAAGATAAACATATAAGTATAAAACATCAATTATGTATATGAAACAAAAACTATCATCCACAATACTCATGTATAATGTCCAAGCATAGGAAAGCATGAAAACATTGAGAAAGATTCATAATATCATCAAGGAAACATAGAGTCAACATGGATCACAAAAGGTGGGGTATCACATCCTATCCCCTAGGATTGAGAGATTCAAGTAGAGGAGGTTGAGGATGAGTTAGTTCATATTTATCCACCTCGTCATGAACAACATCAACTTGAGGTGGATATGTTGTCAAGAGTTCAGTGCAACACAGGTGATCATATTAGGGAATTTTTATGTCTTTAGTTCCCTAAATTTTCTAGCTCTACCAATGGAGCAGAGGAAAAATATTGGTTTCTTAGTTTTGAGAGGTGCTTTGGATTGCAAACTTATGAGAGCAATCTAAATACATGATTTATAGTCCATTTTTTAAGAGGCGTTTCTTCTACTTAGTGGAGATGATAGGGATGGAAACATCATTTGGTCTTGGACACCTTGTATTGGGATATGTTTTTGGAGCATTTCAGGGAGCATTATATCTCTAAGAACTTTCAAAAAAGGCATATAGATGAGTTTCATGATCTCCAACAGAGGGGACTCACAATTTCATAGTATGAGTAAATTTTTGGAGTTGTATTATGTAGACTACTTTTAGGACAAGAAATCACTCGCCAACCATTTCGTCAGGGGTTTGAATCCCAATATTTCAAGGCCAGTGCATATGGATAATAAAGAGAACCTTTGGGTGGCACTTGAGAGGGATTTTATTGTAGAGGAGGTGCATGGTAGATCCTAGGAGGCTTATGAGCAGTTTTGAAACTACAATGAGGGCTAGTGAGAACATGCATTCCATAGACCACCTTTCCCTTCTAAAGGGGGAAACAAACCTCATACAACACCACAAAGGCCCCAACAATAGAAACAACATCAGGGAAAGAGGCCCAGACAATAGCAAGTTTCATGAGGTGGTCATACCAAGCCATGGTAGATGTAGGGTCCTTGCAAGGATTAGAGACCTTAGGATCAAGGTACAAGACCATCTATCTCTCAAGAGTTCTTTTGGGGGGCACAATGACTCTAATAGGCTTTGATTTTTTCAATCTAGTAGGGCCCCATCGGTACAAGTGTAGATTTGAGGGCCATATTATGTATGGTGGTTCTGGTCATGTGGCATGTGAGTTTCCTTAGGGATTTGGAGCTGGTTAGTGAGCAAGTACATCAAAACAAACTATGGGTGATGTGGGTAAATCCCATAAAGTGTTCACAATGGTTGAGAATTGTCAGGCTCATCATCATGCTACTATCATTGGGGTGGTAGGTATGACTAATGGTGTTTCTAATAGTATTTTAATCAATTTAGGAGATATTGATTGTTGTATTTCCCCCTCTTTAGTGGAGTGTAGAAAGCTAGTGGCATCTAGGCAAGAGGACGAATGGGAGGTTGATTTAGCCTCTCGGGATAAGGTGGTAGTTGATTCATCTATTAAGGGGTGTTAGTTGGATGTTGGTTCTTTTGTCACTTCTATAGATATTTGAGTCACACCTTTGGGCTTGTATGATGTAGTCTTGGGTATGGATTTCCTTGAGTCTCATCAGCTAAGATTGCTTGTCAACATAAGAGGATTGAGTGTTTTGATGATTTTGGTATGTCAGTGGAGATTGGGGGGATTTAGAGGCCTATTTCTCTTTGTATGATATTCACTATGCAACTTAAGTGGTGCATGCAAAAGTGTTGTTAGATGTTCACCATCACTATTAGTGATAAGTCAAAGGGTTCTTCAAAGGATTTGACAAAGGTGTCTTTGGAGAACCACCCTATTCTTAAGGAGTTTTTAGATGTTTTTGTTTAGAGTTACTTGGTTTTCCTTTGAAGCGAGAGGTAGATTTCCATATTGATCTGGTTCCAAGAGCTCAACCTATTTGAGGACACCTTAAGGGCATGAAATATAAGAAAACTAAGTTTGTGGATGTGATAAAGGTGTAGATCAAATCATTTTTTATTTGGTTTCTTCCATAATAAAAAAACAGTGAATAAAATTCTATTACAAGGGTATAAATTAGAGTGACAAGGTTTACATACCCCAAAATGCTACTTTGAAAGTTGCAAATCTCTTCCCTTGAATTACATCCTTATAGACTTCCCAAATCGCCCCTAAAGACTATCACAAATCTTTGAGTGCCTCTCTCTTTTCCCTATGTCCTCCTTTATGCCTTGCATGCCCTCCTTTCTCTACCTTATCATGGTAAATGAATTTATAAAAATTTATCTATACAACCTGCCTCTCTCCTCTTTTGATATTACTCCCCACCAAATTAATGTCGACTTATTTTAATTTCTCAAGGTTGCTTGTATCTTTTATAAACACAATTGTTAGATATTTACCTGTAGAATCATAAATTGTCACTCCTAAAAATTTCACACTTGGTTTAGCTCCCCCTATGTGCTTGGACCTTTAATTATGCCCTTAATTGCCCATTTTGTGGTTGTTTTTAGGAAATCAGATTTAAATTGGGAATTATTATTTAATATTTATTTAATGACATAAAAGCCCCAAAAAGGATTGGATTAGAGCACCACCACCCTTATCAGCCTATTTTGGCCCAATTTAAAATATGTTATTGTTGGAATTCTAATATTTACACATTTAAATTCATTTGTTGACTTTTAATAATTAATTTTGTAGGAAAACAAATTAATGCATATAAATACAAGTCCCTTTCACCATTTGAAATACTAGCAATTTGAATTACCATTTAGTATCCTAAAAAGCATTCAAGAGAAAAATAAGCAAAATTTACAACACTTTTTATCAGTCAAGATTCATATTTGCAATGCATCAAGTTTATATGTGAGTTTATTCGTGTCTTATGTTCATTTGTTAAATTGTGAGTACTAACACTTGCAAGACCTTCAATCAAGAAACCAACTCTCCTTGTATGAGGCATGTACAATGACTTTAGTCATTCAAGGAAAATAAATCTGAGTGGTAAGTTGCATCGCTTGTCATTTATCACCTTTTTTTATCCATTTTCCTTTGCCCAACCAAGGGTAAGCACTCTTTATATTATCACAACCATTGTGGAGGTGGAAACGCCAAAACAAGGTTTGACTTAGGCAAGCCCCTATACTATGCAACACTTTCTCCCTTGTCTTGTGTGTAAGAGGTAGATTTGAAGTGAATTTAGGAGAAGTTTGAAAACCTAATTGCAGGATCAAACATTCAAGCCTCCAACCTCAACAAATTAGGCCAAGTGGAATTAATCATCAATATATGAAGTTCCGAAGTTGAGTCTAGAAGGGAAGAACCTCCATATTGTAACTATCTTAGATCTATTTACTAATTCTTGAGACATGAATTCTCTAGACTAGGGCACCACTACCCCTCTCTAGCCAATTTGAGACCTAATTTATATGTTAGGTTCCTCTATCTCTACACTTTATTGTTTTGTTATCCATTTTTGTGTTTTAGTTTTTCAATTGTCTATATTTACATTAGTTTGTTGTAGCTTCATAGTTGACCTAGCTCTACATTTGTATAATTAAATCAAGTTAATTCCCAATCAATCAATCAATATCCTTCCCCTCGAAAGAAGAACCAAAACCTTGATCCACCATTCTAGCTCTTCCATTGAGGTTAGTAGCCAAGTGGGTGTATGTGATCAATTTGGTTCCTTTCTAATGCAATGTCTGAAGAAAGTGTGATTTAGACCCTAGATCATTTTTTCCCGCATAACATTTTGGTGAACCTGATGCTTGTTACATTTGTAAAAGTTTCTAAAATATTAATATGGTCATTTTAAAATTATATAGGTTGTTTGAATTTGTCATAAGTGTATGCATATTTTAGTGAAAATCATTGAAATGTAAATATTTGCATAGTTTTTTTAATTTCAAAAGATAAAAAAGGTGTCACTTTTAAGTATTTTCAAGAAAAATTTAGTAAATTGTAACATTTTTTTTTTTTTTTAGCATATTGCATTACTTCAAAAACATAAAAATTTATACATGATTATGTTTCAGATAGAGAAATTAAGGTTTTGTGCATTTCCAAAAACCCGTATGTTGCTAGACCTGAACCTCTACTACTTTGGATCCTCAAATATTGTAGGTGATTTCTAGATTTTGAATTTATTAAAAAATTGCATTTGTGGTCTAGGGTGCCACCATCCTTTTCCATCTAATTTATGACCAAATTTAAATCATAGTTTTGTATCTATGATTTCTATGCAGGTATGTGTTATGTTCTAAGATTTGTTTCGGTTTCTATCACTATTATTTATTTTTCTTCATTATATGAGCACTTAAGTGTTTTGAATCTTGCAATGAATTTATGAGCTTCAAAACCTAGTGTCTCATATCTAATATTCCTATGAGATGTAGTTTCAAACTTATGACTTCCTATGCTATAATCACATCTAGTGTTGAATCTAAGTCTTATAACTCTTTCAATCAAGGAGTCACATCTACTCATTCTATCTTTGATTCTCTTCCTAATCCTATGTTGCCTATTTCTTCATTGTCACCTAACATTTATGTGGACTTAGATGCTATTTTTTCCCATGTCCCTGAAGATAAACTTAAAAAAATGTACAAAGACCTAGAAGGCCTTCAATAATACTTAAGTACTAGGTCTTTGGCTAGAGAAACAACTCCTCTTGTGGATAACCTTAGGAAGCTAATAAATGATTCACAAGGGATAGAAGTGTTGTGTAGCCTAGCTCATATAGTTTATGCAACTATTCCTACAACATCTAGTTGCACTCAAGCCTTTACTAATGCTCAAAATCAATTAGAAAAACAAGTTTCCTCTCCTACGACCATGCCTTCTATACCTACTTTTGGCCCTCCATTCGTACGTAGCATCCACCATGCAATATAGTAATGGCCTAAACTCTATTTTGGGGTTTCCTTAAGGGAATCCTTATAGCTTTGTCCCTTTAGCTACAATACCTCCATGTTCCCCACCTCTCATAAACATGCAATATATTAACCTACCAATCTTTAACAATAACCCACCAATTATTAATGATAGTTTGCCATATTTGACACATTCACAAAACATGTCACCAAATGTTCTTGTGATAAACCAACTTTTATAAAACATGTCATCATTACAACAAAAAAATTTAAACATGAACCAAAATCAATCCAATGCTAATCCTCCAACATACCTTACACATAGTCAATTGTCCATTGTTATCCTAAATACACTAATACCACAAAACATTGAGATGCCTTTCTTTGAGAAGTATGTTAACAAAGGAGATCCCATTAACCACGTATCAGATTTCACCACTCTATGTAGTGATTTTATTTTTTAAGATTCTCTCTTAGCCAAACTATTTCTGTGATCATTGAAGGACATGGCCTTAGATTGGTTTTGTTTTCTACCTAATAACTTGATTATGCCATTTACACAACTTGTTAATGAATTCATTCAACATTTTAAAGCAAACATTAGAACTCAAGTTACATTAACAGATTTAGTCCATTGTAAACAAGGACCTAAAGAGAAAGTGATTGATTTCATAGGATGATACCAAAACCTTTATTCACAAATCTTGTATTCTCTCTTGGATGTTGATATACAAATATTTTTCATTAGAAATTTGCAACCTAACATCAAAGATAAGATCTTGTTGATGAATTATCCTTCATTTACACATTTATGTATGGCCCTTCATGATTATTAGATATTGGTTAGCCAATATGAAGGTACACCTTCATCGAATCCTAATGGTCAATCCAAATTCATACCTCAAAATAATGATCATCATTTAAGAAGAAAAACCTAAACTTTATAAAGATAAACAATCCTCAATCATCCAATAACATTCAAATGGAAGTTTTCATTGCATCTACAACACCATATCGGTTTAGGCCAAGAGATAGACAATTTCCACAATTACCTGATTCTCTCCATGCTATTACATTGTAGTTTCTAAAGAAGAATATGATTCAACTTCATCCAATTAGACCTATTGATACAACTAAACAATTACCACCAAAATTTAATGCAAAAGCCTTTTTTCAATATCATCGTACACCTGGACATGATACAAAAAGATGCATGTGTTTCAAGCACCAAGTGAAAGACCTCATTGATTATAATGTCATCCATTTGGATGGTGTAAATGACAAAGGAAATAAATTAATTTAAATAACTAATCAAAACTTACAAATATTTAGAAACATGTTACCAAGTCATTCAACTAATTTTGTCCAACAAAGTGATAATAAAGAAGATTATATATCCAACATGTTATAAAAAAGATTGACATTCAACCTCATAAGGATTAAACCAATCTTTTGCCTAATATTTATTTCACGCATAGTGATGCTTCTATAATTGCACCTGATGGTCCTCTTTACATCACTGGTAGAATTAATGATAAACCCACAAGGGGAATACTCATTGATCATGTGTGTGTAGTGAATATGATCACTGGAGAATTATTGTATTTGCATGAAATTTATGAATATAATTATGAACAATTGAAATCATTATTAAAGTCTCATGATGGTTATATTCACCCTATGATCAAGGTTCTATAACACTTCCAGTAAAAGTTGGACCTAAACAATCAAATGCTTTATTTGTCATAATCTTGATGTCGAACTATTTTCATGTGGAGTTAGGTTATCCATGGCTAAGCTCCATGAATTTGGTCCCATCAATTATTTATAAATGTCTTAAATTCCCATTTGAAGAAAATATACATACCATTTACCATAGTATATTTAAGCCTTTGGCCTCTCATGGAAAATTTTCACTAGATTACTTTTGGCCTCAACTAGCCCAACCAGTTAAACCTCATAAATATTATTTATTTGTGTTGAATATCAAAAGTTTAAAGCTAAGTGTATAGCCCAATTATCCCTTATGAATATTTCGCCCAAGGCTACTCGGTCTCTAGTGGCTATAGTGGTTGTTCCTCCTACTTCATAGGTAGTAAACAAACCTTAGCCTAAACTGGGTATTATTCCTCTATCTTCTAGCATATATGTCATGGTTCCCCATCTATCATCCTATAAAGGACCATGAAACAACTATTTGACCAAGCCTTCAAGGATTAAATTTGTGCCTCCTAAGGAAAAACATTTTTTTTTGTGAAAAAACCTAAAACACCTATGGTTTCTCAATCTTTGATAGTTCCTTTGATTCCCTCTACAAAGGAAGAAAAGGGACCAATGTTGGGAAATGCTTCATTTCCTCCTTCACAAGTTGAAGCTCATGCAAGATGAAATTGAAGTGCCAAATAATGCAAATGAAGATGTCAAGCTATGGATCGTTAACTTGCTAAATATTGCAAAACCTTACCTAATGGAAATTCATCCATACAACAAAATTCTAATGAAATACCTCACACCCATTAATCTTCGTCATCACCTGACTCCACTTAGCTACCCTCGCTAAACCTTATTTATCCCAACCAAAAAAAAAGAATGAAGAACTCACTAGTTAAAAATATGGATGTTAGTGCTCGCAATCATATTGATAGTACGAATATGCAACCTATTGTGATACATTCTGATAACTTGAGTTACAAGGCAGACCAAAAAAAACAAGATCATAATTAATAATCTATTATGTTTGCAAAATCAACAAATCTAGATGGGGATGATCATGATAATCCTCCAAATGTGAGTGACCAACCATGTGTTGAAACCGATAATTCTCCTTGTAATGCACTGGCTCTAGTTCCTTTAGCCTATTGTCTTCCTTCCATTTATGACAAGGAAGATTGGGATGTAGACAATTTGCTATAAATCGGATCACATGTGTGGTACCCTTTTGTGTCTTTGTGTTTTTTCTTGCACGTAATGTGATCTCCCCATATGTGTTTCTTGGTATGTATTTTATGTATTTTAGTTTTCTTTGGATGACCCTTGTTGGCAAAAGGATACAAAGAAAATGAATTTGTCATGACATTCATCTATTTGTATCTTCCTTCATATTTATGTTGTGAACGTTTTTGTCTTTTGTTTTCTTGTGTGAACAATGTGAAGCGTTGAGACATTTAGGTCTCTTCCATGTTGACCCAAAAAATTTGATGTTGTTTTAATGTGTCATTCCTCCATTATGTTCGTAATTCCACAAGTATTTGGGGAATGATGTTAGTTCTGAGCATGATCATATTATACATTATCTAGATCATCTATAATGACCTCAGATTTGTGGATCCCTTATGTGTTATTTTTGTCTTTTTAATTATGTCGTTTTGATTTGGGGGAAACCCCTTGTCATGAGTTATCTTCTTTGAGAACATATCATGTGGCATAGGGTTTCCCAATAAGCTCTCATGGCCTATCGTGTTGTATATATCATTTTATTCTACCTTAAAGGAAAATTATTTTGGTTGGTATCAACAATTCCTTTAAGGTGGGGGCATACATTCCATTGTGTGCTTAACTTTGTTCACATGCGTTGAACTTTGTGATCTATTTTTGGAAAATTGATCATATTTTGTAGCACCTTATCAAAATTATTGGGACTATAATTCTTGGTATGGTTGACATGGAAACTCACCTAGTGAATATCAGAAGTCACTAGCCCTTGTGTGCTTTCATGTGCTACTTTTGCAAAAACTCACCTAGTGAATATTAGACTTCACTAGCTTGTGTTGTTTCTTATAAACTCACCTAGTGAATATCAAACTTCACTAGCTTGTGATCTTTTCATTCATGGGTCACCTAACAAATATTAGACTTTGCTAGCCTTGTGATTTGTGATGCCTTGGGTATGGATCTTAGTAAAAAAATTGCAGAGCTTGCTAGTATGTGATTGTCATACCCCCTTTGCATGTTTGCATCATGTTTGCATTGTGTTTGCATTATATTATGTTTTTCATTATGTTAGCATCTTCATTGTGTATGCTTTGTGTTTTTCATATTGTATTGCATCTTGTGTGTATGTGTTCCTTTGTCTTTACATTGTTGTTCAATAGGATCTTGAGTCTAGGGACTGTGCATCCCCAAGATTCAGTGTCATCCTACCTCTCCAATGTTTGGATAAATGAACCCTTCTTGGTGTATCCTTACTTTAGTGTGAGCATGAGCATAAGTTCATACTCTCACTAAAGTGGGCCTAAATGTAGCACCACAAATTGTCACCCCTAACAATTTCACACTAGGTTTAGCTCCCCACTATGTGCTTGGACCTAATTATATTCTTAAATTTTCCATTTTGTGGTCATCTATTGGAAATTAGGATTAAATTGAGAATTATTACTTAATATTTATTTAATGACACAAAAAACCCCAAAATAGATCTAGACTTGAGCGCCACCACCCTTCTCCAACATATTTTGGCCCAATTTAAAATATGTTATTGTCGATATTTTAACATTTACAAATTTAAATTTATTTGTCATCTTTTGATAATTAATTTTGTAGGAGAACAAATCAATGCATACAAATACAAGTCTTTTTCACCATTTGAAATACTAGCAATGTGAATTACCATTGAGCATCTTAAAAAGCAGTCAAGAACAAAATAAACACAATCTACAACACTTATTATTAGTCAAGATTCATAATTGCAATGTATCAAGTTTATATGTGAGTTTTTCATGTTTTATGTTCATTTATTTTGTGAGTACTAACACTTGCATGACCTTCAATCAAATGACGAATTCTCCTTGTATGAGATAAGTACAATGACTTTAGTCCATCAAGGAAAGAAAATATGAGTGGTAAGTTGCAACACTTGTCATTTATCACTTGTTTTTATCTATTCGTCTCCACCTAACCGAGTGTAAGTACTCTTTACATCATCATAGCCATTGTGGAGGTGGAAACACCAAAATGAGGTTTGACTTAAGCAAGCCCCTATATGACACACCACTTTCTTCCCTCTCTTGTGTGCAAGTGGCAGATCTAAAGTAGATTTGGGAGAAGTTTGAAGACCTAATTTCTAAATCAAGCATTCAAGCCTCCTACTTCAATAAATTAGGGCAAGTGAAATTAATCATCAACAGACAAAGTTATAAAGCTAAGTCTAGAAAGAAGAACCTATAGATTGTGACCATTTGTGACATGTTTACTGATTCTTGAAATTTGAATTCTCTAGACTAAAGTGCCACCGCCCATGTCCAACCAATTTGAGCCCTAGTTTTCATGTTAGGTTCCTATATTTATGCACTCTACTATTTTGTTATCCATTTTTGTGTTTTAGTTTTGTAATTTCCTGTATTTACATCAATTTGTTGTAGCTTTGTAGTTGACCTAGGTATACATTTGCATAATCAAATCAAATTAATTCTTAATCAATCAATCAATATCATTCTCCCCCAAAGAAGAACCAAAACCCTAATCTACCATTCTGACTCTTCCATTGAGGTTAGCAGCCAAGTGAGTGAGTGTAATCAATTTTGGTTCCTTTCTAATGTAATGTCGAGAGAAAGTGTGATTTAGACCTTAGATCTCTTTTTCCTACATCACATTATCTAACCTTAGATTTTAGAGAATATAAAATAATTATGGGTTTATAATAGCTACATAATGGGTTTTCCACATACGTTTTATACAAGAATGATAAAATTAGAAATTACTAATTTGTTAGTTAATAATTTCATTATTTAAAATTTTCAATTAATATAATAAATTATGGTTATTGTCATCTCATATGAATGTATAGTAGATGTTATCAGGAGTAAAAGTAGTCCAAAAAATGAGCAACAATACAAAACATGCAAGAAACCACCTAAACACCTTACACCTCAAGATATGGAAAAAAGTTGAATTCAACAAAATAGATAGAACAATAATACCTTGTTAAGCTACTCCTTTGGTTGGCCCTTGGATTGTTGACATGATGTATGTTCTTCTTGATGGCAAAAAATGTATGAATGAAATGCAATATAGATGGAAAATGGATGAAAATGCTATGATGAATGCAATAAATGCAAATTTTTAGCTAAGTATGGCTCAAATGGAAATTTTGCAAGAGTTTCGTTAGCACAATGATCAACCCCCTAAATGAGAGAAAATGGGGGGTATTTATAGAGGAAGTTGAATTCTCTGGAGAATTCAACAGTTGAGATTCATCTAACAAGGTCAAGATGAAGGGATATGGTGAGTTGATGACTCACAAGCCCTCACATCTTGACATGTGGAAGGTGAAGTGGCTTAGAAATGGTGATGTGTAGGTGAGATGGAAGGAGAGTACATGATGTGGAGAAAGAACATATACCTTGCAAGTACATTGAGAAATGAGAAGATTCCTTGGAGGAATAAAAAGTGAATTTAAAATTCACATGATTGGGGAATCTTGTGGATAAGACAAGGTTCCAAAGGGAGAGGTGGAAAGTACGTCGGATAAGACAAATGTGACTTGATGTGACAAGTCAAAGATTCTAGAAGATGCATGGGAAAAGGGGAAGAGTTCACATGTGACTTGATGTGACAAGTCAAAGATCACATGGGGAAGAGAAAAAATAATTTAATATTCTTTGGAAGGATAAAATAAATTAAAAATTTCTTGGGAAAATGATTAGGCTAGTTAATGAAGGATTAGAGGGTTAGATGACTAAAAAAGATTAGGGGTCAACTTGCAAAAGTTGGAGGATATGACATATCCTAATCAAGGATTAGACATGTGCACATCTCTAATGATGAGATTAGAAGATTGATTAAGATTAAGGAAAGGATGTGAGGAATTAAATAAATGTCATATTTATTTAATTCATTTGATGAAAGGGGGATTAAAGAGGGTAAGTCATTTAATTATTAATTGAATACCTTAGGGATTTAGAGGAATTTAAGGATATTAATTAAATAATAGTGATATTACTTAATTAATGCAAATAAGGGGATGCTTAGACAAAAGGGGATAAATTTGGATAAATTAAGTGTCCAAATTTAGGTGTCTACATTTTTCCCCTCTTTGAGATGGTGTTACGAAGTAGAATTATTTCAAAGAATATTAAAACATAGAACCTGGAAGAATATGGTTAGATTGAGAAAGATGCCCCAATCATTCAAATGAGTGACTATGAAGAAAGGTGATGGTGGTGAAGATGAAAGTTACGGTTTAAGGATGCCCCCTCAAGAGGACATGCAGGTGCAAGAGAACACGGGTGTGCTCTCGAAATGGATGAAACGATGAAAGGGGAGATGAGGAAGAGGATGTAAAGTGATGGATAAGAGAGGGAGATAAGCGAGAGGATATTGGGATAGGAGAGTGATAAAGGATGAATGGATGAGAGGGATTTTGAGAGATGAGAGGATGGAGATGAAATGCAATCCAAATGCAATTTTCCATATTTAGGAGCACTGATTTTTGCTGTAGCAGAAGACATGATACACCAAGGTATAGAGGACCAAGGTAGATTAGTGTCCAATGCATGAAACAAACACATCAAACAAGAAGGCTATCCCAACACCCCAAAGTTGCGATGACCTTGGTCAGGCTAGGTATTGGGATAACCACAAGCACACAAGGATTCCCTAGTGTAACACAAGACCTCAGGGATCTTGGTGGGTACTATGTGGGACAACCGAGAAGACAACAACAAAGAAAAGATCAAGATATGCCTCTATGTTGACTATTCAAAGCACACCATGATATGATGGATCAAGATAACCATGACAAGCGATGATAGGGAGATCAAGTGATAAACAAAAGCCAAAAGCATCAAAAGATCGCAATCAATTTCAAACATCCTTTTCCATAGGATCAAGGGGGTGGATGGGATTGATGAAGTATGTTAGGAAGGATGCATCTTGTTGAGACCGATGATGGATACTAATCTGAAAGATCAATATGATGCAGGATATTCATAATCGATTGGATCTGATGATACAAGTGGATCTTGTTTGTTAAGAACCAGCTAGATAAGGGCATAGCTTGACGACATGACACAAGAGACATGACACAAGATAGGAGACTGACACACCCTAAGGACCTAGGGGCTCGGGGGTCGATCAAAGATTAGCCTTACCTATGTGAAAGTGCAGATCCCTCGTAGTTTGATGAAAGGTTGAGGACTGACCAGGGATAAAAGCGGAAAGAGGACAATGGATACCTCGATGGATGATAGGATGGACAAAGCAAAAAGACTGATGCTAGACGATAAATGAACCTCGGGGGTGGATCAAATGATCAACCTTTCTTATGTGAAAGCACAGGGGCAACGTTGTTCGATAAAAGGACAAAGAAAAATGATGGATAAAGGATGATGAGATAACCCTAGATAAGGGGATAAAATGATAGGACTGGCACAATGCGACAAGATAGACCTGTTGGATTGGATCGGAGGATGGTGACTACACAAAGCTCTGGGATGGGATAGTTATCCAAATTAGCAAAGATGAAGTGGGAGGATGACAAGATAGATGGATAAATGTTGAGAAAGGATAGGAGATTGAAAAGATGTGTAAAATAAGTAGAAGTGATAAGATAGATGACATGGGATTGCATGGGGAGTAGCCTATAGCTAGATTCCAATGACAAGTGATTATGAGATGGGATGAGGATAGAGGAAAATGGATAATGAGATAAGGATGGGGGAGGAAAAGGATACTATGATGGATGGATAGGGGGATAAGGATAGGGAGATTAAAAGGGTTGTTTGGATGGGAAGATAAGGATGGGGAGATGGAGGGGATGCTATGCGAGATGAAGGATGTCTCCAAGGACTATATCACAAAGGAAGATAGGTGCCCCCACTCTAGATATGTCATGTGCGAGGAGGCATGAAGGATGAAATAGAGAAGGATAGGAAAATAAAGGAGTGGGATGGATAAAGATAGGATGCATGGATAAGGAAGGGAGATTAAAAGGATTGTTTGGAGGGATTTGGAAGATAAGGATGGGGAGGTGAAAAAGGATTAGTGGATTGAGGGATGAATGATATCTCCAAGGACTATATCATAAAGGAAGAAGATGCCCCCACTCTAGATATGTCATATATAATGAAACATGAGGGATGGAAGATGGGAAAATAAAGGAGATAACTGGAGGAGGATAGGATGGGTGACTAAGGGATACGATAGAGCATGTATGAAGGGAATGTATACCAAGAGGTGTCCAAAGCATGCATAGATAGGTGCCCCTATTTTTTATCAAGATCACAAGAAGGATGGAGGGACGGGAGATAAACGGGATATGATGGTAGGCTACGTAAGATAGGTGGGAGGGAGGAAAATGATGTAAGGGATATATAGCAGGAAGATGTGTGCATAGCAGGAAGCATAGCGGATGGAGGGGATGCATACTAGGAAGCTGCCCCCAAGTGTGAAAAAGGAAAAATGGGGATTTACGCATGACGCCTGTTTTCCAGGTTTTCATCATGGTACTTATCCAAGGCGCTTGTTTGCCAAGTTTTCAACATTGGACGAATTATTTCTCTTTACTTTTTTCTTTTTTCTTTTTTTTTTTTAGAATTTTTAGATTTTTTGGGACGAATGTAGATGGAGATGGATAAAGATAGGGACGTGGATAAGGGGATTTAGAAGACTTGCGATAAGGATATGGATGAAGGACTCAAACATCAAGTTCCATACGAGGTATTAAGAGCCCATGCGTGAAGCGACTGTTGGATATTGGTACAACCTTATTAGGATAAATGGATTATGCAAGAGGATGAATTAGAGGGATTTGATGGGGGAGATATGTGGGATAATGGATGGGAGGCTGGAAAGGGTATGGATAGAATGATGGGGTGGGTGTGTGATGGGGTGGTGAGTTAAGGACCAACATTGGAACATGTGGTGGTGGATGTGAAAAGATAGGAGGATTAATGGATGGAGAATGTGGGGATAATGGAGGAGATGGGATAATGAATTTTGGGACATAAGGACCCAAAACAGATTTAAGAGATGGAGGATGTGTATGATTGGATTTTGGATTAGCAACTTTGGATGTTGTTATAGATGCTTCATTTGAAGGAATGGCATCTTTTTTCTTTGGGATCCACATGGTTTTGATTTTTGCTTTGGTGGGCCTTTGTGGCCTATGGATTTGATTTGGATTTTGATTTTTCTTCTCTTCACCATGTCTTTTAGAGGGGACATGAGGAGATTTCAATTCATGTGGATCTTTAGATTTATGCACTTTTGCTTTGGCATCCAAAGTGCTTTTACTAGCAATGGAATGGGTGTGAGGAGATGGATGATGTGGAGCGATGGAGGTAGGATTATGAGGATTATGTGTAAATGGAGGATGTGTAGGTATGTGCCTTTGTTGATCCTGATTAGGGGACATGCGAGAGGGATATTTATGATGGATGACATGGATAGGTGATGAATGGATAAAAGGATGAATATGACGAGATGGAGGAGGTGATTTTGGAATATAAGGACCCAAAACAGACGTAGTAGGTGGAGGGACATAAGGACCCAAGATGGATGGAGTAAATGAAGGATGGGAGATGGTGGATGAAGGGATGTAAGGACCCAAAATGGATGGAGCAGATGAAGGAGGAATATGGATGGTTGTTTTGAGATGATACGATGGAGGAGGGATGGCAGCATATGATTTGGAGGAGCGATGGGAAGAGCCTATATTTCTTTTGGAAGAGGCTCGTTGAAGACATCTAGAGGTTGTACCAACATCTTTAGATTTTGAGTCTTGAGAAATATGTCCAAGACTTTGCATAAAAATTTGTTCTTTGACCTGGATGGGCTCTAAAATACCTTACTCATGAAGGCCTAAACCTTTTCCTTGATAGTTCATGTTCTTGAGCATTCGATCCATGATAGAATTTTTGTTATTATGAAAACATGATGTGAGTCCATCATCAGGCGGAAGATGATGAGTGGTATATACATTGTGTTTTTCTTCTTCAAGGAGACCACCATGGAAGAATGTGAGGGTACCAAGGGGATATACAAGCGGTGTGGGGATAGTAGGTTTAGGCGACGATGGAGGATCATGAGATGGAGATGATGGGATAGCAACATCTGAATCAGGATGAGTGAGTGATAAGGAGTCAAGAGAGGGATTAGGCAATATGATAAGATCGAGATTTGTGATAGCAGGTGATAGGAGCTCATGTGATGGAGTGACAAAATCTTGAGTGACAAGGGGATCATGGGATGGAATGGATGGGGGACTGTGATCTTGAGGTAGACTAAATGGGATGGTAGGATCTTGATCCAGAGAAAGGGATATGTTGTTATGCTTTGGATCAAGCTCTTGGCATGGCTCATCTTGTGTGGATGGCAGGATGACATAGTGTTGGAGAGAATCTTCAAGTAGGGAAGATGAAAGGATGGAGGATTCGTGAAGGTCATGGGAATGGATTTAAGTGATACTAGGAGTGGGAGGAGTGGATTGGATGTGGGTGTCTTCGATGGATCAGATGGATCTAGGAGTAGGGGGAGTGGATTAGATTTGGTTATCGTCGATGGGTTCGACGGTTTCTGGAGTAGGAGATGGGGGTTCGATGGATTCAGTGATGATTTCAATGGTGTCAATGGTTTGAGTGATGCTAGGGGTGGCATCATCAATGATAGGTGTGGTATGGAGAAGGGTCTCATCACTAGTGATCATGGATGATGGATTGGGACTGCATGGTTCCATGACTGCAATGTGTGGAGTGGGGGATGTTTTCTTTGTTATAAGTTCTTGGAGAACTTATGGAGTGAGAAACTTGAATACTCTAGGCTAAGATGGTGAGGTAGGAGTGGATGAAGGATTGTGGATTGGTGGGGAATTGGGACTATGGATTGGTGGACTAGGATTAGATGGGGGAATGTGATTGTATGCAGGGCTGGGAATAGATGGGGGATTAAGATTAGATGAAGGGTTAAGATAGGGGTATTGGAATGGTGAAGTAGGACAAGAGGATGTGGGTGGTGGTTTGTAGTAAGGATATTGGGATGGTGGATTAGGATGGGAAGATTGAGATGGCAAATTGAGATAGGGAGATGTGGATGATGGATTAGTATAGGGAGATGCAGATGTTGGATTAGGGTAAGTTGATGGGTGTGTTGGACTAGGATAGGAAGGTGTGAATGTAGGATTAGGCCGAGCAGATTGGTATGGAAGATTAGGGTAGTGGGTATATGTAGATGAAGGATTGAGATAGGATGATGTGGACATGGGATTAAGATAGGGGTATTGTGATGGCAGATTACGATAAGAGGATGCGAGTGTTGGATAAGAGGATGATGTAGATGAAGGATATGATGGATATCCCTTGTCAAAGGTAGCATAAGGAGCATGATTAGGCATGGATGAAGACATAACGGGATAACTTGAAGTGGTGATTGGATTTTGGAAAGCGGGCAGAGAAAGCTTACTAGCAATGATAGTGTCAAGGGGATCTATGTCACATTCTACTTGATCGACAAGACTTTTGTTATCGTCATCGATGTAATTAGGGTTTCCCTTGACTACTATTGACAGAGGATAGAGATTCATGATGATGAAAGGATAAAGAGGATGGACTAAATCTCAAATTGGGATTTAGGTCAAGCTCAGATCGAGACTGGATTAAAGCTCATATTAGGACGATTGGATGATGCGATGTGATTGATTCTGACGATCGAATTTGATTATCAAAGGATGATTACGACACCGAATCTGCTTCGAGATGGAAGTAGATTGATTGGGTCGAAGGTGATTGGATAAGGATATAATTGGATTGGATTGGATAAGATCGATCGATGATTGATAAGATCGACTGATGGATTGGATAGGATGACAAAAGGGATTGGAAAACCTCGTTCAGAGATTACCCTAGGCGACTTATGATATTGATTGATCAGATTAAGGATAAATGGATTGCGGCACTGAATCCACTTTGAGATTGAAAGTGGATTGATTGGACCGACGATGATGATTAACTTAGGACAAATGATAATCCTAAGTAGATGTTGATGATGACGATCAGATCAGACACTTTGGTCAATTTGGATAATAATCCGAAATGAAGTTCAGGGGATTTCGATGGGGAAAACAATGATCTAATTGGGGAAACAAATGATAGAAATGGATGAAAAAAATACTCAAAACGAGTAAACGATTGATCATAATGAATGAACGACTACTTGGAATGAGTAAATGACTGCTCGCAATGGATGAATGATTCTTGGTACGAGAAGATGAAAGTTTGGAATAGATGAAAGATTACTTGGAATGAGTCAACGATTGATTGGGATTGTTGAACAAGAGTTTGAAATGATAGAAGGAGGTTTGAAATGGATGAATGTTTACTCAGAATGAGTAAATGAATTATCAGAATGGTTGAATGAAAGTTTGAAATGATAGGAGGTGTGAAATGGATGAATGTTTACTCGGAATGAGTAAACAAATGACCGAGACGACAGAATAAGAGTTCAAAATGATAGAAGAAGGTTTGAAATGGATGAACATTTACTCGAAACGGGTAAACGAATGATCGAAATGGCAGAATGAGAGTTCAAAATGGTAGAAGGAGGTTTGAAATGGATGAACGTTTACTTGGAACAAGTAAATGAATGATCAGAATGGTTGAATGAAAGTTTGAAATGATAGAAGGAGGTGTGAAATGGATGAACGTTAACTCATAACGAGTAAACGAATGACCAGAACAACAAAACGAGAGTTCAAAATGATGAAAGGGGGTGTGAAATGGATGAACGTTTACTCATAACGAGTAAACGAATGATCGAGACGATAGAACGAGAGTTCAAAATGATAGAAGGTTTGAAATGGATGAACATTTACTCAAAACGGGTAAACGAATGATCGGAATGGCAGAACGAGAGTTTGAAATGGTAGAAGGAGGTTTGAAATGGATGAACGAGAGTTCAAGACGATAGACAAAGGTTTGGAATAGATAAACGTTTACTCAGAATGAGTAAACGAATGATTGAAAAAGAGGGAATGAAAGTTTGGAATGGATGGATGAAAGGTCGAAATGAGTAAACAATTGATCATAATGGATGAAAGAATGCTTGGATGGGGAGAATGACTCTCGAAATGGATGAAAGGATGAATAGGATGAAATTGAAGAAGATGGAGGGAGGGATCTTAAGATTTGTTTTGATATCCAAAGATCTTGGCTATAGATGGACTAAAGCTCAAATTAGGATTTTGGTTAAGCTTATATTGGGATTAGATTAAAGCTCAAATTAGGATTGGATTGAATGATGCGATGGGATTGATTCTACACCAAGTTTTTGGGTTTAAAGAATGTAAGGTGCTGACAATCAGATTTTTCCAGATTTGATAATTTTCAAAAATTGTCAAATTTTGCCATTTTAGGAAACTTCAAAAACATACTTTTGAGAGTCTAGTTTTTCCCCAAAAAATACCCAAAACTAATATAGGATGAATTTCCAACTAACATCCCAAATATGAGACATGCATTTCGAGTTATTGACGAAAATGATTTTTCAAAAACTGAAAAAAATACTAAATTACAATTTTGAAGGTCAAAATGAAAGTTTGAGGCCCTGAAAATATGGAAAAACGGGGTCCAACTAACTCAAAATTTGTTGGGAATCCACATGCCACCTCATAATGCAACCACCCGTAAAATTTCAATCCAAACGGACACCCGAGTCAAAAGTTATGGCCTCTGAAAGTTTTGGCATAAAAATCAAAACTCTCAAAACGAAGTCTAGGTGATTGGGATGGATAATTTGATCATGGATATGGACTTTAATAATGTTCTAAGTAATACTTATGTGGTTTGGTCGATGAAACGATGACTTACGAAAAATGTGTTGATGACGGGCAAATGGGTGTTAGAAACAACTGAACAGAGGGTGAAATCAGTTATTTGGAGGGCAGGTTCGTCTGTCCAGGAGGGTAGGTTCGCCTGTATAGAGGGGCAGGTTTTCCTGTACAGGAGGGTAGGTTCACCTATATAGGGCAAGTTTTCCTGTACAAGAGGGAAGGTTCACCTGTGCAGGGTAGGCTCGCCTATATAGGAGGGCAGGTTCGCCTATATAGGGGCAGGTTCGCCTGTACAGGAGGGCAGGTTTTCTTGTACAGGAGGGCAGGTTCGCTTGTACAAGAGGGTAGGTTCGCCTGTTTAGGGAAGGTTCGCCTATCCGGGAGGGTAGGTTCGCTTGTCTAGGAGGGCAGGTTTTCCTGTCTAGGGCAGGTTCGCTTGTACATGAGTAGGTTCGCCTATGCAAGAGGGAAGGTTCGCCTGTGCAAGAGGTCAGGTACGCTTGTGCAAGAGGTCAAGTACGCCTGTGGACTGGAGATTGATCAAAAATGATTGAAACTAGCTGAAAAGGGGCTAGTTCAGAGGTCAAGTATGCTTGTGCAAGAGGTCAGGTTCACCCCTGGAGGTCAAGTACGCCTGTGGACAAATATAAACATGTTTTCTGGACAAAAGGCTAAGGAAAAAGACCTAAAACACAACAAACAACATTCAAAGGATAAGGCCGACTCGACTAAACAGAAAATTATTGGTTTTGCACAAAGAAAAAAGTTTAGACAACACGATCCTAAGTCTAGTAGAAATGGGTATAGCCAACAGAGTTCTATTCTAGGATGAACATGGTTGCTAGGGAGTCCTCGATATACACCTGGTACGTGAGACCCAAACTGTGAACACCAACCCATTACAAGCGTGAGTCAGGAACTTTAGTGATATACTAAAGGCTCGGACCAACTCTTCACGTCATCCTGACGCTTCGCCCATTATGACGCGGTTGGATTGAGATACAACTTTTGCTCTCCCCCCTTTATATACCCCGCCGGTATGCGTGGTTGGAATCGTCCTTTGGGGTGATGAAATCCTCAAGCAGGTCCCGCTAAGAAAAACAAAAGGGTGACTCAAAGGACTTGGTAATCTATGATTTCTCATAACCTAGGATCGCCAAATGGCACAAGGGGATTGGATACATCAATAGCTTACCGAAAACATGGCACAAGGTAAATTGACTTCCTCTAATTAATCTATGTTCCTAAATTACTGAAAAATGATAAACAACTGATAAAAGTTTCAAAATAGATAATCCTACAAGAAACTTGTTAGTGATTTCTTTTTCATTTTTCTCCAAATGTTGATCAAATGCTTGCACAGACACAAAAAACACACATTAGGGGGTAAAAAACACTCAAAACAATAAAAAATAGTGCTTAAATTTCACTTTTTACCTTCTGGAAAAAGTTGTTTTTGGTCAGGTTTTCCTATTTGTTGGGTCAGGTTCACCCTTGGAGGTTAGGTACGCCCTTGGACAGGTCAGGTTTTCTTGTCTGTAGGGTTAGGTTTTCCTGTGAAGGTCAGGTACGCCCTTGGAGGTGAAAACAATAAATTTTAGGTCACTATGAAGGTCAAGTTCGCCTATCTGTTGGGTCAGGTTTGCCCCTAAAGGTCAGGTACGCCCCTGGGTAGGTTAGGTTCACTTCTCTATTGGGTCAAGTTCGCCTGTGAAGGTCAAGTACGCCCCTAGAGGTGAAAACAACAAATTTCAGGTCACTGTGAAGGTCAGGTTCACTTGTCTGTTGGGTTAGGTTCACCCCTGAAGGTCAGGTATGCCCTTGGGTAGGTCAGGTTTTCCTGTCTGTTGGGTCAGGTTCGCCTGTGAAGGTCAAGTACACCCCTGTAGGTGAAAACAACAAATTTCAGGTCACTGTGAAGGTCAGGTTCGCCTGTCTGCTGGGTTAGGTTCGCCCCTGAAGGTCAGGTACGCCCCTAGGTAGATCAGGTTCACCCCTGAAGGTCACGTACATTTGTTTGATAGGTCGGGTTTGCCCCTCTGCAACCTACACCTACAAACAGTGAAAAAATAGAAAACGTGAAAGAATAGGACCCATCTGTGGGTCCCACCGAGCGTGCCAAAAATGTGATCAAGAGTAAAAACAGTTCCAAAAATGAGCAACAATACAAAACATGTAAGAAACCACCTAAACACCTAACACCTCAAGATAGGGAAAAAATTTAAACTCAACAAAATAGATAGAACAATAATACCTTGTTAAGCTGCTCATTTGGTTGGCCCTTGGATCGTTGACATGATGTATGTTCCTCTTGATGGCAAAAAATGTATGAATGAGATGCAATATAGATGGAAAATTGATGAACATGCTATGATGAATGTAAGAAATGCAAATTTTTGGCTAAGTATGACTCAAATAAAATTTTTGCAAGAGTTTGGTTAGCACAATGATCAACCCCCCTAAATGAAAGAAAATGGGGGGTATTTATAGAGGAAAATGAATTCTCTAGATAATTCAACAGTTGAGATTCATCTAACAAAGTCAAGATGAAGGGCTATAGTGAGTTGAGGACTTACAAGCCCTCACATCTTGACATGTGGAAGGTGAAGTGGCTTAGAAATGGTGATGTGTAGGTGAGATGGAAGGAGAGTACATGATGTGGAGGAAGGACATGTACCTTGCCAGTACATTGGGAGATGAGAAGATTCTTTGGAGGAATAAAAAATGAATTTAAAATTCACATGATTGGGGGATCTTGTGGATAAGACAAGGTTCCAAAGGGAGAGGTGGAAAGTACCTTGGATAAGACACGGTGCCTAAAAAGGTAAGTATTTGTCACATGTGATTTGATGTGGCAAGTCAAAAATTCTAGAAGGTGCATAAGAAAAGGGGAAGAGTTCATATGTGACTTGATGTGACAAGTCAAAGATCACATGGGGAAGAGAAAAAATAATTTAATATTCCTTGAAAGGATAAAAGAAATTAAAAATTCCTTAGGAAAATGATTAAGCTAGTTAATGAGAATTATAGGAGGGTTAGGTGGCTAAAAGATATTAAGGGTCAACTAGGCATGTGCACATCTCTAATGATGAGATTAGAAGATTGATTAAGATTAAGGAAGGGATGTGAGGAATTAAATAAATGTCATTTGATGAAAGGGGGATTAAAGAGGGTAAGGTATTTAATTATTAATTGAATACCTTAGAGATTTAGAGGAATTTAAGGATATTAATTAAATAATAGTGATATTACTTAATTAATGCAAATAAGGGGATGCTTAGACAAAAGGGGATAAATTTGGATAAATTAAGTGTCCAAATTTAAGTGTCTACAATAGAAATTATATATTAAAGAGGTTTTTCTTGAAGTTTTCTTGGCTAATCGATGACTAACTAAAATATTGAATAACTTTCACCCTCATCATAGCATTGAGTCATGACATCGATGAACACCATTAACATTAGACTTGACGTCAACATTAGAACACTTCCCAACTGAATTACAAAACCTACATCATTTGGCATCTGATGATTGGCAAATTGATCAATGCACCTTGCTATAGCAAATTAAATAGGGTCTTTAGAGAATGTGATAGTGTGTAAAATAGTGATAAATGTAAATAAATGTGAAAAGATAATAATAAACAATAAGTCACGAGTTGAACGTAACATGAAAGTGCACTACATGTCAACATATAATTAGATTAAATCATTCCATCAAATAAACCTAATAGTAAATGAAAATTGACATAAATATGAAAATTGATATAAATATGAAAATTTCACCATTACAATATACACGAACGTTTTTAACCCATAGACTTTTATTGTGGACTTACAAAAGCCCAACATACCTGTCTCATGCCTTGAAAACAAAGTTTTTTGCCATTAAACCATATTCAGGTCTCTAAAAATTAATTACATCATCTGAAATGAAATGAAGGGGATGGTGGCATTTAATATTTGGATCTCTGAATCAAATAGATTTTCGTTACACACATCAAATCTATTTTCAAATCTTTCGTTTCTTGTGAATAGATTGAAGCAACAACTGTAGGGAGATTGGATTTCTTCTGTCTCATTTTAGAATATTTCTGGTGTGGGAGTGTTTCGTAATTTTTTCCTGTAAATTCTGCCCATTTTTCTCATCGGTATCGTTGAGAGCAGGACACAATTTGTGCAGGTAAGTCGCTTGCCACGGTCTCAATGAATTTTATTTTTTTGAATTTGTATGCACGGTTATCAGTTTTTGGTGTTTTATTTCACTGTAAAACAATTTACCTTAATTAGCTCTTTTTAAACCTTCTCTACATGTGTAAATGCATGCTTTACAGTTCTTAAACTAATCCTTTGTATGATAGTGGCCTACGATGGCCCTTCTGAGTAGAAAGACACGAGCCTCTTTCACAATGGAGAATGTGGTTGGGCAGTGTTGGCTTCAGGCCGACACACTTGGGTTCCAACACCCTATTTTTTGGAGAGGGCTTCACTGTAGAAAAAAATAATGGATCCCTGACGCTTGGCTGGCATAGCCGAGCCCCCATATCCGCCTCCGTGTGGAAAGGCTTTTAGGGCTTTCTCAATTTGTCGAACATCAATTAAAATGCGTGCCCTTGCCAAATTAAGAGGGCGTGCATTTAATTCTCAAATGGCCTTGTCAACAGACCCCCTGCCACTGTAGATCCTTTTCAGAAATCCACTCCCCAAAATTTTGTCTCTTCATAGTACCTATGCTTAGCTTTCTAAGGGGTGGTGTACATTCTCTTCTGTTTGAAGTTTGTTTTACATTGAATCTAGAATAATTATCTGTTGCGGCATAGCCCTTAGAAGAACATTCATGGTTATGGCAGCTAATAGTTAGGGTTTCTACCTCTACTGTATATTGTCTCTTTTAAAATTTATATGTTTGAGGAGCAGAGAGTCACAAATAGTATGAATGTTTAAGTAGTTCTATTGTGTGATTCAGTTTTGGATAAATTGTGTTGCAAATGTGCAAGGGCTAGTAGACGATTTATCTATGGAGAGACAGGGGTAAGAGGAGAGAGGTATACGTAGGGAGGCATCGATTTATGTGCATGGGAAGCATGCAGGTGGGGCATTTGAAGGAGCAACATGTAAGAAAATCTTGCAGGATGGCAAGTGGCAAATGAAAGAGTAGGTAACTATGCAGCATGCAACCTCCAAACAGTGCAGGTAGATGCCAAGAGTAGAGCTTTTACAAACTCTTTTCTTAAAAAATTTAAGATTTCGGTTGTAAGTGTGTTTTATTATTTAGCTTTTTCAGTAAGGGAGAGGATCCAGTAGTTGAGCATGTTTCAATAGTTGTGATAGTAGTTGTTTATATAATGTCCAATACTTGTGACTTGACTATCCATAAATAAACAAAATGTATTCCTTTGATCTAAAAAGCAATCAATCATGTGATGCCACATCAGCGCTCAACTGCCCATGCTATGAATGCACAAGTATTGGTCTCATTTTTTTTTGGGCCTTTTTGGACACTTTGACAAAAAACATGCTGATGTGGCCCTGAAATGAAAGTTAGAAGCAAAGGACTTGCCAAGTAAGTGGCTATAAAAAAATTGGGAGTGATTTGAAATTTCCACATAGGATAATTAGAAGCATGAAGTTAGGATGCACAACTACCAGGTCCTCTCCCCTAGATGATGAATTGTCTTTTTCTCATATTAAATCTAGAACAATTTTATTTTCCTCTCTTTGGACTAGATGGCCATGTTCTAGCAAAATGTCCAATCATGCCCTGTTAAGTGTGTTTTATTATTTAGCTTTTCCAGTAGATAATGAATTGTCTTTTACTCATATTAAAATCTAGAACAATTTTCTTTTCCTCTCTCTGGACTAGATGGCCATGTGCTAGCAAAATGTTCTATCATGCCCTGTCATTCTTTTGATATCTCTATGAGCATAAATAAGAGCGACACCTATAATCTTTGCATTGATGAACAAAGGCTAAGAAATTATTCAGCACCCATTTGTGACTAGACTCACTTTTCTTTTATACAAATAAAGAATACTAGGCTAAGAAAAGCTTCGATTCAATCTCTTGTTATTCTGCGTCAAATTTGATGTGAGAACATATTTCTTTCTTTACCTTTTTGCAAGCTTTGCATTAAAAAACAGTGCCCAATAACTTTGTATGTGCAATGATCTCCATGTACAACTTGCAAGATGTGAAAAGTTAAAGAAATATTTATCAACTTGCATCAATGTCTTCCAATTTTGTAGTGAATAAAAATAGTTGTGCTGATCCTTTATTACAGTTTCTTCTTTTCTCTTTTGACCCACTTCATTGTTGCCCTAGATTTTTTATTTTTCCTTTCTAGACATTTAATTCAGGAACAGTGCAAAATGAAGTTAAAAAATTCAAAAAATTGTTGAATGACATCTATATCTATTTATATGATACAATAATTATTTGTACAAATTAAAATTCATATTTTAAATCAAAACATATATAAATTTATATTGTTATATAACTAACTAATTATGTATACAAATTAAAATTCATATTTTAAATCAAAACGTATATAAATCTATATTGTTATATAACTAACTAATTATGTAATAGTAAAATACGTTTAAATTTTACTCTTATTTTCCTATCGACATATCCCTTGAACCTCCTTTGCACTAGTATATTTATCCTTCTCAACTGCATTTATATGAATGATAGCCATCCTCAAATAAAATGGGTTGAAGCACGTAGTAAGTTATTGAGGTTCTAGAGTAAAGCCCTGCCTTTTATAACTCGACTTCGTTGTGTAAAAAGACATCATATTAAAGTTGACACCAGAGTTGAAGTTCTGAACCGTATAAAACCCTGAAAACAGGGCACATAACTTAAAATCCCAGGCCCTTGTGTCCTGTTCAGAAATTTCGTTTCAATAAGGGAAATAAAATGGGTAGCGAGCCTGATGAAACTAATCAGTGGACAGAAAATGAGAGGATGGAGCTATTTCATCCACCTTTGTGGGTCCTCCTCTTCTCTTCCATAAATATTCAATTTGTTTCTTCCCTTTCAAAAATTTGGTAAACCAGCGAGCAGAAAGAGTTGGATATCTCTTCAAATTTTTATCTTTGAAATCTACATAGAAGAGGCCATAACGAATCTTAAAACCAAACAAAAACTCAAAATTGTCCATCAATGTCCAGACGAAGTACCCTTGAGTGTTGGATCCGTTCCTGCAACCACAACCATGCTCACTATAATTCTCAAGCATTCCAGAATCTATATAATAAGCTCTATACAGTTAAAGGTATGGTGTATATTCAGCTTACCTGATGGCGACAAGCAAACTCTCAAGGTAGTCATGGAGATACTCCATCCTTCCCGTATCATTTAATGCCTCAGAGATTGAAAGAGATTGGTTGTTTATGGTGCCATATCCTACGCAGCAATTCATAAAACATTTCAGAAATGAAACAAAAAAAGGAATCAAATAAACATTGAAAATTGCCTAGAAGGGTCCCCTAAAAACAGACCACTGGCTCTTTAGGCTCTTTTTACTTGAATAGCCATTAACATACAATTAAATTGTTCAGGTAATCTATATATAGCACCAGAGGTAGTACCATTTTCATAGATTATAATAGCTGGATTGCCATAGTGTTGCTTGAAATATTCCAATAATGCTCGAAATCCCGATGGAACAATTGTAATTCCAGTTGGTGCGAACTGCAATTAAACAATAAGATTTTCGTGTTCCACTCTACAAGTTTTATTTAACATTGAAGATTTCGACTACCTAGAGATTTCCAAGGAATAAATAATGGGCTTACCTTACCAATAGGGACCCCGTCTCGCATTACTTTACACAGAGCAATATATATGCATCAGTATCTAAAATGATTTAACAATATTCCAAACTTTGTAATGTGTTTCATAATTTGGTATGTACCTGAGGATTTTGAGCTTATATCTCTCATAAAATCTCTTTCTGTAGCAACCCACTCACTAGGTAAATCGGAGATATAGGAAGTGCCGTAATGATTCAACCCGACGAAATCAAAAGATCCCCTTAGCTTTTTAGATTGTTCTTTGGTGAAAGTGGGCAGCCTGGAGCCTACAATCTTCCTCATGCTGGAAGGATAGTCCCCAAAGAAAAGGGGATCTATGAACCTTTTGGACATGAAGAAAGAAAAGGCCCTTAGTAAAATAAATTGTTATAGATGTAAAATTCTATCATCAGGGTTTTCAAAAGCATTCTCTCATTTCAATTCAGTAAACACTTACCAACCATTTTGAAAATCAAGTGTCCTCTGAGTTGCAGCTATGTCCTTGGACGAGTTTGTCAATGGCACAAACCACATCGCCAGAATCACCAAGCTGATAAAACCCTTTTGCTTGGCCTGCAGGAAAAACATAGTTATCCAGCTGTTAAATCTTAACTTTATGGGCCTATTAAAAAGTAAATTCCTTCGTTCCAAATTTCAAACCCTGGTTTGATAGCCCTTCAGGACTTTTCTATTTTCTTAGTTTAGGGCTAAACCCAAGGGAGAGTACTTGAGCCTTTTCAGAAGGGAGCATGGGAAGACCACTCATAAGAATACCTATTCCCCTATTTAAGTGTTCAAAATTACAACCTGAAATTTTTCTCTGTAGAGTTCAACTGCTTCAGCATGAGATAACAAAATATGATGACCAACAATGTAAGGTTCCTCCGTAGAATCTCCTGCACTACAGTTGCTAAATCCAAATGGGTAAGAACAGCGTTGCGGAGGCCACCAACCAATGTCATAACTTAAAGGGGGAAATGCATTTGGCTCGTTGAAAGTTGTCCAGTACTTCACTCTGTCCCCAAATTCTCTGAAACAAACTTCTGTAAAGGCTCTGAAATCTTCTCTGTTTAACAATAGCCAATCAAAAACTGTTAGGCATCTATTAAGAATAAAGCTTAGCGTCATGAATAGCCATAGCTATTTATTAAGATACTGATTTCTGAACATTGTTATTAAGTGTAGCTTAGAAATTACAACACAATACCAAGTACAATATCAATTATAGATTGAAACATTACACTATTCTGGGACTGAGCCATCCTCCATAGGCATCTTGCAAGCTCTGGGGCAAATCGAAGTGGAATAATGTAACATGCGGTTGAATACCTGCAAATTTTACAAATGTCTTCATCACACGTTTATAGGTTAAATTACTGCAATTTTCAATTTAGTTTCTTTATTCTCTATTCAGTTCCAAAATTTCTTTTACTCAATGCTGTATAATATAGTTTAATTTGATTGGGACTAGAAAGCATTGTGTTTACAATGAATGAGTGGCCTTGGGCTCTTTTCATGTGACAATTACCATGGAGAATGAGTTCATTGATGAGATTATTGTAGTATTCCAATCCCTTTGGATTGATGGCACCCCTTCCATCTGTAACAAACAGCAAGTGGAGATAATGTGCAAGTGCAGAAAAGAGGTTATTTTTTTCCTCTTAAAGAATTTGGAGTTATATAGTAGATAAGACCATGAAGAAAAATAAGCATACACTGCTATTCCTAATTTTTTATGTTTACAGAAAATATTCTGGCAGTACCAGGTATCAGTCGAGACCATGAGATGGAAAATCTGTATGCATTTAATCCCATTTTAAACATCAGACGGACGTCCTCCTGAAAAGATGTTTGCAGTAAACATGGTAAGCCAACTTAAAGCTGATAGAATATAAATTTATTTAATATTACCAGCGGTACAGCACCAATCAAGTATAGTGTAGTAATCGAGATTACTTTATAATGGTGGTATTGATCTGCAGCAACATCCCCTGTGCTTCCATCCAACATTTTCCCTGTACATGCACATTTAACTTATAGTCCTTTTAAGTGTGCTTATTCAAGAAGAAGAAAGAATTTTAATGCCCAAAAGTGATCAATGGATCCATTCACATTCTATATTTCCTCTTATCCCAAAAAAGAAGGAACTGACCAGAATGCGTATAAGTATCCCAGATGCAAGGCTTACGGCCATCAAGTTGTGCTGCACCTTCAACCTGTACACAGCCATACCAGAGCCAAAGACCAAAATTTATTGTACCAGTAAAAGAAATAATTGAAAAGAGAGAAAAACTAAGGACAAGTGATGTTACCTGGTAAGCAGATGTGCTTGCACCAAATATAAAATTTTCGGGAAAATCATCTCTGTTGAGGCCGTCCAGCTTGAATTGCAGAGAGGCATGAATTTGAATCGCTATGATAAACCAAAACAAAAGTGTTTCTCTCTTGCCAATCTCCATTTTGCCCTCTACTTTTCTACACAATGAGCAAATCCTTCTGTAAATGAAATCTCTGCTGAATTTTAAATTTTAGTAGGGCATGCATGAGTAAATCCAAGATATGAATATATATTGAAGAGAGGACATGGAAAAACGTAACACGGCAGCTTTGCGATGGCATTTGATAAGCTGATTCCCAAGAAATTGCAGCCACGATATACGCATCAAAACTTGTCTGATCTTACATTCGCATTAATTTGGTTTGAAGAGCATCAAAGTCAAAAAATCATTAGTGCAATTGAATTGGAAAGACGTCATCAATGCATAGCTTAGCCATTGGAATTGACCATTTTGTCCCCATATAGTGGTTTTATACACAGGGTGGGTTAGAAAGGGGGGCGGCTCGTTCTCAGGGAAAATATCTCCTACTCCTGGGCGTGACATTAGCTTGGACTTCAGCGGTGACTTTAGTGGTGAAGTTGATATCTAACGACTTTTGATGTTTCACCCCATCTTTTCATGAAGTTGATATCTAATGACTTTCACCCAAAGAATAATTTTTTGGAGCATTAATGTAACTTTTTTATTAGATTTTTATAATGTTAAAAATTTATTTTATATATATTTTATTAGTTGAGGTTATTGGTATGACAATTATTTTTGGATTAAATGATGGTTTTTGGGTCATTATGTAGAAAAATTGATTAAGATTTGTTGTTGAAATTTAGTGATTAACATTATGAAGAAATACCTTTTAGGTTGAAAATGTTAAGTTGATTGATGAGCATTTGTGAAAGTTTTGATAAAAGATTAAGAAAAAAATTGCTTTAATCAAGTTCAAGATAGAAAGCCACATTAATCAAAAACTACAAATATCTTCAAAAATATTATGGAATTTACAAATATGTACAACTTTTCTTTCTTGTTTTTTTTTCAGTTTGTTTTTTATTTTTCATTTTCGTAGAGATGCACTATGATTCACTCTATATAATTATATGCATAGACATATTAGACATATGGTTTCAATTGCATAAATGGATGGCTAGATGCATGCGTATGTTTTGTTTAGTAAAGTGTAATTTGATGATGATGTTTGGAGTTCTTGTAAGTGATTGGAATTAATTTGGAGGGATGTGATAATTATCTTATTTACTTTTTAAAATTTCATGACATTTTTAGTATTTTTATGCTTAATGAGTAAAGCAATCTAATGTGACAAGTAAAATAGATAAATCAAATTGTTGGAAATAAAAAGATTAATCTACTCCCAATTTTACTAAATGAAACTAAATAACCATATGGTCTTTTTCTATATTTTTATGGATAAATGAAGTAAACAAGTTTTATTAATTAATTCATGCTATTATTTAACTAGATATAAGATTAATCACTAATCCATGTAAGTAGATTTGACTATTTACTAAATAAATATAGGAAAATTTAGTTGCATTTCTAGAAATATGTGTTTGTAGGGTAATTGATATTAAGTAAAAAAATAAAATTTTGAAAATAAGAATAACAACAAATAATAGAATTATTTTGTGTTAGCACCTGCGTAGAATAACAACAAATAATAATATTACTTTGTGTTAGCACCTGCTTATATAAGCAATTTTTTTGAAGTCTTGTGTCTTTGTTGTCTTGGCCTTCTTGTTAAATCCATATTTTTTGGGTTCTCCTAATTTTGGGGCGAAGGTGGGGGATGGGGGGTTGGGCGGTCAGGGTTTTAAATTTAAAAAAATTCCAAGTGTGAGGGTTTTTTAATCTATTTTTGAACATGGGCAATATTTCAAGGTTTCCTTACTAGCAGGTTATTCCTCAAAGTCCCACATTCCTCTTGTTTCCCTCATTTTAGGATTCTCGCTATTGACATGCCATTCCTCAAAGTTCCCCATTC
>VDFB02374682.1:0-43511 GCA_007258455.2 Sequoia sempervirens | reverse complement strand
GAAGCACCTGAGATTAGTGGGAGGATTAACATTGACAGGACACCGCAGAGCACAGATGGAGAAGCGATTAGCATGTTTCGGGAGTATAGCAATCTACCTCAGAAGATTAAAGAGAAACTTTCTTTCGTGAGTTACGTGGATGTGCACCCGAGTCTTTGCCATAAGACGGAGTTCGAAAAACAGAGATATCTCACTACAGCTCGTGAGTTGTTTACACCTGGGAAAGATAGAGAATCTACATCTGATGATTGTACAATTCTTCATGAGAGTGATTTGATATCTTCAGTCTCTTGTGAAGTAGGCAGAAATTTGTGTGATGAATTTGATCGAAGTGCTTATTTGATCCATAAGCACACTAGCACAACTTCGGGTAATGGCTTACCTACATCGTCTTTGCAGGAGGTGACTCAAGAAATTTCTGCCCTAAAAGCCACTTCTGATTTTTATAACAGCGATGGTGAAACTTTGCGTGAGCATGATATAACAGCTGTTTCAGAGGTGCAAAGTAACTCTATGGAGTCGTCACGTGAAGAGATTCCAGAGTTGGGTACTACAGATGCAGTTGGTATTGAGGATTTATGTTATGACGAGTCTGATTTTCCGGATCAGACCTTTGAAAACCAGCTAGAGGATTCGTATGATGACACGGAATCCCAGGATCATGCGTTGGATGAGCATGCAGTCACTGTTGGAGTAGAAGCGTGTGAGGATACTGTCAGACCAGCAACTTCTACCGTACCAGTTGAGCCATCCTTCGAGGTACAGAGCAGCAGTACCTTAGATGTTGAGGTGTGCATGGTTGAGAGCACACACGATGCTGCAGATCATGAGGTGAGCGATGACGGATCAGCGTCATATCATAGTGCATATGGTGAACCGGAAATCTTGTATGGGGGTCGTGAGTTTCAGAATCCTCATCATTTGGTTGGGCAACTACATGTGGATGACACTATGATTACTACCGCCCTTGAGCATTTTGACGTTGCTCGTCAGATGTTGACTACCTACAGTAGGAGTCCTTCGACAGATGAGCACAGTGATAGAGGTTTTTCCCTTGCAGTGATACATGCACTCCGAGAAGCAATTGGAACGATGAAACAAAACTATCTAAAACTACTAGCAGACAGAGATTTCCTTCTCGAGTGGGATTGCATTTGTTATGATGCATGGCGGGGAAAAGAGGAGCGGATCGATGAGCTCACTCATGAGCTTGAGGTGACTGCGAATTCATTGCAGAGCACCCAGTTGGCTCTTCGGGAGTCACAGTTACAGATTGAGAGGCTTACCGTGGCGTTGAGGTTAGCACAGTCTTCACCACCTTTGGACATCGTGCAGTCTTGCATGGCAGTGGTTGGTGAGGAGTATACACCCATGGTTCATGGCAGTGTAGGAGATGTTGAGGATGAGGTTACCTCCATCTCGGTCACAGGATCAGTTGATACAGATAGGATGAGTGCACTCGATGAGAGTTGCAGTGAGCCACGCATTGCACCCGGTTCTCATGAGACTAGTCCCGCGATAGGTGATGCAGGGCAGATCGTTGATAGTTCCTGTGACATGGTTGTTGATACACTGGAGAGTTGTGTGACAACCCTTGATACTTGTCCATCTTCACAGCAGATATTCAGAGTCTCATCCAGTTGGGAGATTGGTACTTGTGTTGATTTGTTTCCCTCTCCTGGAAGCGAATCAATCTTTTCATTTGATACAGTTGACTATGGTCGGCAGCTCGTTGAGCCTAGTCAGGAGTACAACTCAGAGTATTATTCCAGCGATTCAGAGATGGATGATTCCGATCAGGATAGCGTGACTGTGCAGTTTGTAAACAATCCATTGTTTGAATTTGATGGTGGGGTGATCTATGATAACCCACTCTTCGAGTTGGATGCCGATAGTACTCTTGACATTAGTTCTGAGTTGGGTGATGATCGTAGTGTTTGGGATTGTTGCAGTGCATCGCAATTCCAAACCAAACTCACAGAGGAGTTCAATGAGGTGTACACGGTGAGGAGTGCTTACAGTTTTGTCTTTGATCCACCTATACATGATTCGATGCACCATGCTTGTGCACAGGGTGATTCTCTCGGTTCAGTTGAGGGGAGTATTTCCTTATTGTGTGCAGAGTTACCATCTTCACAAGATGGGATTAGCAGATGCAGGTACTTGACTCAGCAGTTTGCGGAGTATTACTTGCAGGGGCAGCAGTCAGTCATTTATCATGTCGATATGTATTCGTCAGGGCTTGATACGGCTATGTTGCAGATTTTTCATACAGGTGCATGGTTACAGGGCGACTATGGTGTTAGTTGGCATGATGGCACGGACAGTTATTACATCCATGAGGGTTTAGCAGAGAACAGGGAGAGATTCAGGATAGTAGATGCTTCTAGTAGCTTTTATCTCTGCATGACGGATGGATGTAGATTTATATTGTATTGGGATCACGGTGGAGACAGTGTTGGCACCGAGTTGTGGGTGGGTCCCAGTGATTTACTTCACTATTCTCAGCATGGTGAGGTTGGAGGCAGTAGAGCGCAGTGGCAGCCTGAGGAGGACCGTCACGACAGACTCTTACGCTGGGTTTGGGATCCAGGCATTGATTGCGCAGTTGAGTTTGATGCCGCTACAGGAGATAGTTCGAGATGTGTGGGACATTACACAGTTTTCTTTTTGGGCCTTCCGAGGAGTTTGTTTGCAGTTGAGATTGCTTGGGGTCAAGCAATTTTAGGGAGGGCGGACTGTCATGTCCCCGTTTTTGGCGAGCATCAGTAAACGTGAGGTTGGCCTATCATGAGACCCTCGTCGGCTGACTGAGTGGTTAGAGGGTCGTTTCGGCGCTTGGCTCAGCGTCTGATTGGCAGTTTTGATTGATTGGCTTTCGTTCGGGCTCATTCGGAGACCTTTTGCAGAATTGCTATTTTTAGCAGTTCCTGCAGGCAGAGTGGGACCACTGCTATTTTTAGCAGTTTGAGATTGGCAGCATCCGGAATCACTTCTGAGTTCGTCAGCATCAGACGGATCGGTAATCGGATGATTTATGAGGAAGATATTAATATTTAATTATATTGATTAAATATTAATTATTTAATGTTTATAATATAAAGTTATAATTTAAAATTATAACTTAAGTCATCTGCCTTGAGGGGTGCGCCCAACATCAGAAAAGGGGCCAATTTGAGAATTAAAATATTATAAAATATTTTGGCTGGAGACTTTTGAAGTATTAAAAGATTAAAATATGATATTTTAATTAAAACCCTATGGAAATCGTGACTTTCAAATTTTAATAAGGGTTTTGGCCTTGGTTTTTGAGCCATTATGACATTTTTGAGAAACAGGAATTGATCAAGTTTCGCCAGAGCATTGAGACTCTAGGGTTTCATCTCGAAATCGTCGGAGAACGAGCCATCTCCTTCGAAGCAGTTTAGAGGATGTGAAATAACATCTGATTTATTGCCAGTCGTGGGATTTCTTCATCCAGAAGAAGTTACAGAGCTTCAGAGAATTTATTGAACTTCACAGAGGTCTTCATCAGGGTTTCAGAGAGTTTATTCTTTCAGAAGGCAATCCATTCCAGAAGGTTTATTCTATCATTGTTTGGAGGTTTAGAAGAGGGCCGTACAAATTTAATGATTGCTGCTGTAGCCGTACTTTTTTGTACAGCAGGCCGTACCATCTCCAAGCTCTCAGGAATACAGATCTCAAAGATTACTCAGGGGTTCAGAGAGATACTTTCCTCCAAGGGTTATCAAGCAATTTAGGCGCCATAAGCTTTGCATTTAGATCTTCTTGAAAGGCCGTACTTTTAATTTATTCACATTAGCAAACTGTACTTGGCCGTACTGTCATGAAAAAGGCGAGTTGTGATCTTTGGAGAAAATACCTAACATTTGGTTTCCCTCTTTCACCTTTGGTGGCGCCAAGGTATCAAGACTCATTTGCCAGTGCCAGAGTTTAGACACTAATTACAAGTGAGCCGTACTATCTTAATTTTGTGCAGCAGCAGGCCGTACTTTACAGTCAGGCCGTACTTGCTGAGAAAGGTGTGTTTCTTCATCATATGAGAAACGCCTTCTATCTGGGCTTCACACATTTATCACTGGAGGCGCCTACTTGTCTAGAGTCATCAGCAGTCATCAGACAGGAGGAGAAGGATATTATATCATACATCCGTACCAGATTACCAGGGCATTTATTGCTGTTTCAAACATCAGGTTTTCAAATAATCGATGCCCTTTACTTTGCATGTTATCTGAACTTCATTGTAATTGTTTGAGAATACTTATATTAAGTTTGGCGTTCATTCTGGCTATTGATTTCATCATTATCAAAGTAGATTTATTTGTATTGAATTTATGATCATTAATTATCAAAATCGCCATCTTTATTATTCCTGCAAAAACATCAAAAAAAACCAAAACTTAGCAAAATCATCAGAAAAAAACTTTCAGAATCAGTATTAGGGGAAACAAGGGTTTCTACAACAAATTCTCCTGAAATTGCTTGTCCTCAAGCAATCTCACGCCGGATGCTGCATCTCCTCACTCCCTCCCATGTCGCGATCCTCAACCGCAAATCTCCATTTCACCAGATATTCCCTGATAGTCCTCCGACGCAACTGTCTCTCCCTATACTCCAGGATGGACTCAGGTACTAGAATCAACTTACCCTCATCATCTAAGGGTGGTAACACTGCAGATGGTACAACACGATGACCCAACGCCTTTTTGAGGCGTGACACATGAAAAACGTTGTGTACCCTGCTCTCTGCTGGAAGCTCAAGCTCGTAAGCCACCTCGCCTACTCTCCTCAGGATCCTGAAAGGACCGTAATAGCGCGGCTTAAGCTTCTCTGACCCACTCTTCCTAAGAGTGGACTGACGGTAGGGCTGAAGCATGAGGTAAACCATATCACCAACCTCGAAATGCCTCTCCGTCCTCTTCTGATCTGCATATTGCTTCATGATTCTCTAAAAGCCTTTGCACATTTTCCTTGAGAGCTCATATAGTGTCCTCGACTCTCCCTGTGAACCAACCTCCTGCAGACTCGCACTCACCGGCCGCCAATAACGTATCAAGGAACTCCGGCGCCATACCCATATAGCCATAAAGGGTACATCCTAATGGTCATGGAACGCCGAATTGTAGCAATACTCGCATTGGGTGTATCCATTTGAATCAACGCCTCGCTCCTTATGTAGTTCCCTGTGTGATATCCCTCCACCCACTTCTTATTCACTACACTGCCCGCCTATCCGCTTGTGGATGGTAACTGGTGCTCGGTGTAAGCTCGGTTCCGCAAAGCCTGAAGCCCTCCTGCCAGAAGTTACTCAGGAACCGGCTATCTCTATCACTGACGATGCTCCGAGGCAACCCATGAAGTCTGAATATCTCTCGAAAGAACACCTCCGCCACCTGTGTAGCTGTGTGAGTCGTGGTGATCGGAAAGAAGTGGGCATACTTCGTAGTTTCCATCCACAAACTAATGCATATGCAATCACGCCCTTGGGCTTTAGGCAAGCCCGTGATAAAATCCATCGACAGCCATTCCCACTTCCTGTCAGGAATCGGAAGTGGCTGTAGTAAACCTGCCGGGTGAGTATTCTCCTGCTTGTTCTGCTGACAAACAGGGCACTCACGCACATACCGAAGAACATCTCTCTTGAGACCTTTCCACGTGAACCTCTCCCGTATCTGCCTGTAAGTCTTGAAGTAACCGGGATGTCCTGCTGTGGGAATATCATGAAAGGCCCTCATAACCATGTTCTTCACCTCAGAACCGGGAATCAAAAATATCCTGTGCTTGTAAATGATCAAGTCATTCACAAGTGTGTATCTAGTGTCAACCGCTGATCCCTCGACAATACTGGAGGCCCAACTGTCCTTGGCATACTCTGCCACTATCAAATGCCTCCAATCCTCTGCAATCTGAACCATAGTGCCCAAGTACGGTCTCCGTGATAGTGCATCTGCCACTACGTTCTGAGTACCTTTGATATACGAAATATCACAGTCATAAGCCTGCAGCTTGCTGACCCACTTCTGCTGTCTGTCATTGAGATCTCGCTGCCCTAAAAAGTGTCTAAGACTGTTATGATCAGTCTTGATGCAAAATTTGCTGCCAACAAGATATTGCCCCTAATTTTAAGGCATGCATAACGCGAAAGTATCTCTTTGTCGATATACTATACAACCTCTCGGTCCTCTCGAAGCTATGCTCATAAACTATCGGGTGCTTGTCTTGCATAAGCACCGCACCAATGCCCTCACCGATAAAATACCGGCTCAAACGCTTCAGAAGTCCGCAAGCAAGCAAAACAAGTAAGTGGTCATCAACTCCTTGAACTTCTCAAACACTCCTGCTTCGAAGTTCAAACAAACGCCTCTTCTTCATCAAATCTGTCATGTATGTCGTGAATAACCATTCACTTAATTTATGTAGAATCCACACAAACCCAGAAACCCTCTCAACTGTCGCTCACTGGGTGTGGGCCAATCAACAATGGCGCGGATCTTCTCGGGATCCATACGCACTCCATCCGCACTGATAATATGACCAAGGTATAGCAATTGGTCATTCCCAAATCGCACTTGGATTCCTTGGCGTACAAGGACTCCCTCTCCAAGATGCTCAATACAGTCTCCAAATGAGCCAGGTGCTCCTGCCAAGTCCGACTGTATATCAGAATGTCATCGAAGAAAACCAACACAAACCTCCTCAGCTAAGAATGAAATACCCTGTTCATAGTAGACTGAAAGGTAGCTGGCGCGTTAGTGAGCCCAAATGGCATCACTACGAACTCGAAGTGCCCACAATGACATCTGAAGGCTGTCTTCTCTATGTCCTGCTCACGGACTCTAATCTGGTGATAACCCGACCGTAAATCAATCTTCGTAAAATAACATGCCCCATGAAGCTCATCAATCAACTCATCTATCCTCGGTATCGGGTATCTGTTTTTAATCGTCCTCTTATTCAGGACCCTGTAATCAATGCACATGCGCAACGTTCCATCCTTCTTCTTTACCAATACAACAGAAGAAGCGAACGGCGACTTGCTAGGTCTAATGTGACCCATAGCCAATAACTCCTTTATAGTTTTCTCAATTTCATCCTTCAATCTTTTCGGATGCCTGTAAGGAGTTATCATGACGGGTTTTGCACCCTCCTCGAGCTCAATGATGTGCTCTATCCCTCTATCTGGAGGTCTACCTGGCGGAATATCACTGAACACCTTATCATGCTTGACTCTGATCTTCTGAATGTCCGGATGATACTCTGTCTTTTGCTGTCCCTCCTGTAAAGGTGCTAAATGACACTCGGCAGCCCACTCTACCATGTCATGACGCATGAGCCGCTCCATTCGGCGAAAGGAAATTGTTTTAAGGTCGCTGTCCGTATTGCCTTAAGAATGTGAGTCTTCCCGTCGACCTCAAAACGTATCTCCATATCCTTGAGACGAAGTGTGACCTCCTCCAGTGAGTGCAACCACTTCATTCCCAATACTAAATCGATGTCTCCCATATTGACAACATAATAATCTGCCTTGAACTCATAGTTGTTCAAGCGTAATGGAAGATCTCTAATCATGCGTTCGCATCTCAAAGTGTACCCGTCTGCCACTTTGACTCTGATGCCCTCAAACTCCTCTGTAATAAGCCCTCGTTTCTCAACGAACCTAGCATCAATAAAATTATGTGTAGCTCCTGTATCCAATAGGGTAATGACCCTCTGACCTGCTAATACACCACGGAGCCGGAAAGAACCCTCCTGCTGAATGCTAGACAATCTACCCTCCTGTATCTGAAGCTCGGGCTCTACCTCTACTCTATGCTCTGGAGTCTCTGTCTCTGAATCATCTGAATGCTCAGGCTGCTCTGAATTTTCTGATTCTGAGTCTTCATAGTATGCCCACATAACACGATTCGCCTTGCCCTTAGGTCTTAGAGGGCAATCGTGATTGGCATCATACGGTCCCTTGCAGTAAAAGCATAACTTTTTCCTGCGAAGGTCATTCAGGGCCTCACGATCCAAAGGTGGGAAGGCTGATTTACCTTTCGAATCGTTTCTATAATCTGATTTGTTTTTGTTGTAATCAGATTTATCATTGTTTTTATTAAAGCCCTTGTTATCTCGGAACGATGAAGAACCTCTGGAGTTAAATTTATTGGCCGGGGCTGCGAACTCCATGTTGCGTGCCTTCCTCATCGCCTCCTGTAATGATGGAGGATCAAAGGCTTTTATCCAGCCTTTAAGTGGTTCTGTCAAACCCTCCATAAAGAGAACTACCAACCGCCTCTCAGATATGCTCGGAACCATGACGGAAAGTCTCTGAAAGTCGCTGATGTAAGTCTCGAGACTGCCACTCTGCCTCAACTGTGCCAAATCTCTGAAGTAAGTCTCCGGATCCTTCCTATCAAATCTCTCAACCAGCCTGTCTACGAACTCCTGATATGAAGTGATCCTATCATGATGTAGCGTCACCATACCGTGATGCCACCAGTCATAAGCTACTCCCTCGAGGTGCAGTGTAGCGTAACGGATAGCGTCTCTCTCAGCCATCGGACGCAAGGTAAGGAATGTATCAAGCTTGCTAATCCAAGCTTGGGCTGTCATCTTCCCACTCCCATCAAACATCACTAGATTCAACCTGTTAGTTGCATGTTTGAGGTCATTATTCTGCTGTCGGGGTCTCCAATCCTGACGAGCCCTATTGTGTTCACGCCTCTGTGTGATAAAACGGTCAAAAGTGATCCGTTCTCTGACTGCAGGAGGTATCAACTCCCACTCCTCGTTTGCTGCCATAAGGTTATCAGCAAACAAATCATCCCGATCCTCCTCTGGCATAGCCTCATCGGGCTCCTGTCTCGTGAACGTAGGCCTTGTAGGCCTATCAGCTGTCCGTGACACTGTCCTAGGTGCTCTCCGTGACCCAGCATCACTCCTGTCATCGTCACGATGTGGTGGCGGTCTCCTCGAAGTCCCTAATCTGGTGCATGCACCTGCTGTAATACATCATCGGATCGGCGTTGTCCGCACGAAGATCTCACGAGTCGAGTAAGACCTCGGATCATCACGATCTCGTTGTTCGAGGGATATCTGTAGAGGTATATCATTCTCTCAGCCCTATCATTCCTGTCAGCCATGATTTCCGGCTGCCTGCTCAAACTGCGTTGCCTTTCAAGCAAGGCACGTCTGCGAGTGTAGTACCTGTATGTATCAATTTCCTCTGGTTGCATGTGATGGCCAAACCCTAGGATGGCAGAATCAAGCTCTGATACCACTGTAGGAACCCCTGTTTCCCCCTGATACGAAATCTGATTGAAGTCTTATGTTTTTCTGACGTTTTTAGGTTTTTGCATTTTTTTGTGTTTTTGATGCCAAGATGAAAAGGTACGATTTTGACAATAAATGGAAATAAATTTACTAAAAATAAAATAGCTCTGGAAATGCAACAATATCAATGCCAGTATCCTTTATTCAACTTCTCTATTGATTACAACGATACCCAGATGTAAGCAATGAAATAAAATGAAGAATTTTCAATATTTTAAAAACCTGGAGATTGCTGCAACAGAGGTACAGAAATGTACGGCTGAGGTAAAGGATGGTCTTCTCCCTCTGAATGATGGTCTCTGATGACTCTCAAATAGTAGGCGCCTCCTCTGATGCAAATTAGAGACCCCAACCAAAGGCGTTCTTTTATTGATGATGAGTACGGCTCTTCAAGAGGTACGGCCTGCTGGTAAAGTACGGCCTGTCAGATCTGCAATTAATACTTGTACGGCTTCACCAAAAAAATCACTGCTAATGTCTCTGTAATGGGCGCCCAGGTAAATAGAATGTCTCTGAATGCAAATAACTGAAAGGAACTGAATATGATGAATCCACTGAAGCTCTGTAGTTTTCTCTGAATAAGAAAACCTCTGTAGGCAATAGATCAAGTGATATTGCACACTCTTTGAATTGCTTTCCGCTGGAGATGGCTCGTTCTCCAAGGAATCGAACACGAAACCCTAAAGTCTCAGGCTCAGACCAATATTGATCAGTTTCAAACTCAATAATCACATAATGCTCTCTTCCCAATGCAAAATCCTCAAATACACTCAAAAGTGCGATTTGCTACAAAATAGGGTTTTAATGAAATATTCATATTTTAATATTTTCAATTCTCCATAGTTTCCCCACTGAATATTTAAATATTATTTAAATGTCAACTGGCCCCCTTTTCATGATGGCGCACCCCTCAAGGAATAAACACTTAAGTTATAATATTAAATTATAACTTTATATTATAAACGTTAATTAATTAATATTTAATCAATATGATCAAATATTAATATCTCCCTCGTTTCTAACCCGATGATCAATCCGTCTGATGCTGACGAACTCTGAAGTGTTTCCTGATGCCGCCACAGCCAACTGCTAAAAATAGCAGTGGTCCCACACTGCCTGCCAAGAACTGCTAAAAATAGCAATTCTGCAAATATCCTCCGATCGAGCCAGAACGAAAGACAACTGATCAATCCCTGCTGACTGAAGCTGAGCCAAGCTCCGAAGTGACCCTCTATCCAGTCCATCGGCCTACGAGGGTCGTATGATAGGCCAATCCTGTCGTCTGAGAGATGTCACTGAGAAGGGGACATGACATGAGTCCGGGTGAGTTTTTGCTAGATTGGCCGAGTTTGACATGGTTGCTCGACTTGCTAAGTTTGAGACCCAAACTCAACTGGCCAAGCCGCCAAACCCACAAATAAAAGTAAAAGAAAAAACTTAGAAACATTTAATGGTACAATTTACTATTTAAGTCCACACTATGCAGTGCAAATCAGCCACGATATTGTGTTTAACAACATACCATTTGGGATGGCTAAGCAAGGCTATAGATGAGACCATATTAGCTGAAATGGACTATCATGATCTTATTTGTGGTATGTGTTATTATCTTCAGACACACATCCCTCTGGAACCTAAACAATTAATTGTACATATGAATGGACCCTTATGAATTAATTAGAGATGGACGAGCATGTTGAGTTCATTCACAGGGAGGTTTTGATCCCCTAAGATGTTTCTCCCGCTCTGTAATATCCCCCCTGTCTACTGAGATATTTTTCTATGCAACTGCATCACTGATTTTTTTGTGTTTTGATTGCAAATAAGATGCCAGGAAATCAGAGGAGATGCAAATATTGCAATACTAATGAAAATTGAAACTAATGATGCAGCAATACACAAATTAAATAATCAGATTTATCTCTGTTAATGCAAATTCGGATTGGTCTTTGATGTCTGATGTATAAATTATAGTTACAACATAATTTCATACCCGGATTATCCATAGCAATTCTGAAAGTGAATGCAGCAGCAGCAAATCCTCATCCAAGGGACGCCAGGCATGAATGACTAGTTTCTCCACGTTTTAAATGACTTGTAATGAAGGATAACACCCAACCGCCCACAATGAGAGAGTTTGGAGGCAATAATCTTAGGCCTTTCAGCCTAAGAGTGACTCACCCTAGCTCAGGTACAGTACAGCCTGGCAATGACTGATTTGTACGGCTTGGAGATTGCAGCAGTACAGCCCAGCAATTTTCATCCAACAATGAATGCAATCAGCAAGCAATGTCCTTCAGATTTTCAATAATAAACTCTTCAAACCCTTTAAGAAACTTCTCCAATTTGCTCAAATATGACTACTGGATGTAGCCACCAAAATATGCAGCCTTCAGATGATCTCTCACACCCTTAGGAAGCTGAAACAATGAAGAAGTTACGCTCTCCAATGCCCAAGAATACAAAAAACCTTGGTTTTCTCTTTCCTGTAATGTCCCCTTTTTCGGTATGATCTTGTTTGATGGTGGTTAGCCTATTACTCAGATTCTCGTAGGCTGATAAGATCTGGTTGGAGGGTTAGTGGCCTTATTTGGTCGGTTTTGTTGTTTCCACCCTTTGAGTTCAATGTTGGGCTCAGTGCAAGCCCTGGCAGTTCAGGATTTGACAACTTTTGACAGCACATCAATACATTGAGTTATGAGCGAGATATTAATATTTTAGTGTATTAAAGTGTTTTACTTTATTTGACAGAATATTATAAAGTCAACTTGATTTTATAATAAAGTAATCACTTAAATTTATTTAAGTGAAATGTAAAACACTTTATCAAAAGGGGCGCCATTTATTTCTTCACTTGACTATTGAAAAGTAATAAAATACATTTAAATGTATTTTAATGAGAAAGTGGCGTCATTTTCTTTGGATGCGTGCCTTTTGGCTTTATATGCAAGCAAAGGAGAAATCGAACTCATTATTGATTATTTGATATTTCCTCTTTGGCTTTGGCCTGAGCATGGTTTCTTTGAGACAAGGGTTTTAGGATACTTCATCTCTGGAGAGCGACAATTTTTCACAAATCTATGATTGTGAGATTGTGAAAGATCAGTTGAATGATTGCAAGAACGGGAGCTTCAATTCAAGAGTTCTATAGTGCTTTAATCTGGATTTTTTGTGCAATGTTCAGTAGTTTACAATAAAGACAGGAGGGTTTCGGCTCCAAGGCGTCTCCTTCAGGTTTTCTACAGCTTTTAATATCCATTCTTTAGTGTTTTGGCTTGGGTCGTACCTTTGAGCCTTGCAAATCATACCTTCTGGAGGCTAGGCATGTGAAGTAGCTTGATAAAATGCCTTCTCTTTGGCTTCAGACAGTGTTCCATTCTTGGCGTCCCTCCTTCATAGCTGTTTATATCCAATCTCTATTAGGGAGAAGTCAGATATGTAGCTCTGGCATCCATTTCTCTCAGTTTTCACCATTTCCGGTTGGCAAACGTGGATATTTTCTTAATTAAACAATCTGGAGGCTTTCTGGTATGTCTATCAGATGCAATCTTATTGTAATGGTTATTTAATACTATCTGCATTTAAACTTGGTCAATATTAGCTCAATTTTTGGTTATGAGAGCTTTTATATGCTACGCCTATTCTATTTCTCTCTAGAAACTTTCTTAAAAAACTTTATAAAAACACAAAAAAAAAATCAGAACAATAGGGGTTTGAAGAGGAGCCAATTAGGCTCATCACATTCTCCCAATGCAAAGCTTTCAAAAATGCTCAAGTGTGGAATAGAATAGAATAATCTCATTTGCTTTCGTTGAAGGCTTATATACTTCCATGGAAAAGCATGATTTTCTATGTGCATTTTTAATCATTTAATATATCATTAAATGCACTTGCTTTTGTTTTTAATATCATTCATAAAGTGGGCGCCCAAGAGAGGTACTTTATAAATTGACTTAATTCATTAAGTAGCCCTCATTAATACAAAGTCAAAATATAACATTATAATATGTACCCTTTTTATAAATTAATTATTATTAAAGCTCGACTTTAATAATAATTAAAAATAGCATAACTTTCTCAAAAACCATTATTTCTTGATTCCATCAGAACCAGGAGGTCAACCACTGCATCAATTGCGCATCCAAGTGCCTTTCCAAAAATAGTAATACTAGACTCCATCAACTAGGTGACTTACGATAAATAGTAAGTGAGCACAAATTGAGTCCAAATCAACTCCCAAAGGAAAATCCTGTATGATATCAAACTCCGTAAAAAAAAACAACTTGATATCTGCCACACAGGACCCTCTAACCAACAATATTAGCCTACGAGGGTCAAATGATAGGCCAATCCATGAGATGCTAAGGCGAGCTAAAAAGGGGACATTATTGTCTACTCTCCTTGAAATTGCTCATCCCCAAGCAATCTTCACTGCAAAGTAACACCACTCCACCTGGGTCCCAAGGGAAGACCTGTAGGATGTCCCTCGCGTCTCCAATTGACTCCTAAAGCACCAACATGAGTATAACTGACAAAACACAATAACCAAGATCATCCTTGGCGTCATGTACCTCAGGAGTATGAACCTCAGGATGAAGCAACTCTGAAAATTGAAATGATTCGCTTCCCACATCTACACAAAGTAATGCATCATACCAACTATCTAACTTATGTGCACAAGGATTGTGCATCGAATACAAATCATGTACAAGTGGGTCAAAAACAAAACTGTAAGCCTCCTCACTGTGTACACACTATAGAACTCGTCCGTAAACCTTGTCTGGAATCCTGATGCACAAGAAGAATGCCAAACATTGTGGTCATCACTCAGCTTCATGTAAGGGTCAAGAGGAAGATCATCAACCAACACAAAGATGGGATTATTAATAGTCAGATCAACATCACATTCAAATAACGGATTGTTAACAAATTGTACACTATCTGTGCACTGATCTGAACTATGCTCAACTGGACGTGTGGAGTAATGAGTGGAATCATATTCCTCCTGCCAATGCTCATGCTCATCCATCACTTGTTCAAACTTCTCCTTTAGCCTTCTGCCCTTCTCCCTGCTAATGGAGACAGAACACAAACTACCATCAACAATTCCGCTCAATACATATTTTATACCATCCCTCTCAAATTTCATTTCCATCATTTGCAAATTGAGGGAAAATTCACCAATGGCTTGGAGCCACTTCACTCCCAACACAATATCTATCTCACCCAAACTAACAACATAGAAATCATCTTGAAACTCGTAATCATTCAATAATAAAGTGAGATTAAGAAGCCTCCTGGTGCAAGTAAGAGTGAATCCATCTGCCACTCTTACTCGAAAACCCTTGAAGTTCTCTGCCTGCAGTCCACGCCTAGCCACCAAACCCTCATCAATGAAATTATGTGTGGCACTAGTGTCAATCAACGTGATACAATGCTGGCCATTCTAGACTCCTCTGACTCTAAAAGATCCCTGGCTTTGGATGCGAGTGTCTAATGCCAAAGGAGACAACTTAGCATCTCTTCTAGACTTCGTAGATGCTTTTTCCAACTCATTTTCATCCATATCAGCACGCTGATCCGAAATTTCAGAATCTGATTGATCATCATAAAACCACGCCATACAATTTGTTTTATCCTTGGCCCTCAGTGAACACTCATGGTCTCTAGTGTAGGGTCCCTTGCACCAGCAGCACAACTTCTTTTTCCTTAATTCATCGCGTGACTCCTCATCATCCTTAGTTGCTGATTTCTTTTTCTAATCAACAGTTGGAGGAGGTCTCTCATCCATAGGAAGAGTGATGGATTTAGGTGGAAACTACCTTTTTGGAGCAGCCATCTGCATACTATGTGATTTTTTCATCGCTTATTGTAATGTAGGGGGATCAAAAGCCTTGATCCATCCTCTCAAAGGTTCCAATAGTCCCTCAGTAAACAAAATAACTAATCTCTTCTTAGATAAACTAGGCACCATCACTGAAAGTCTCTTAAACTCACTTGCTTGAGTTGTGCAAGCTCTCTGAAATACAACTCAGGATCATTCCTATCAAAATGCTCAATCAACTTGTTGGTAAACTCATGATTTGTCATGATAAGGTGGTGTTGTAAGGTAACCATACCATGGTACCACCAATCATGTGCCAAACCATCTAAATGCAAAGTGGCAAACTTAATGGCCGCATCCTCCTGCATAGGCCTCAATGATAGGTAATTATCCAACTTTTGGACCCACGATCTAGCAGTGCACTTGTCACTGCCATCGAAGTGAGGCAAGGTGACCTTGCTCATTACCTGCTAAAAATTGCAAGAAGCTTGTGGTGCCTATTGTGCCCTCTACTCTACTCTAACTCCACCACCTCCTCGAGGCCTCTTCTGATCTAGAAACTGATTAAGTGTCAATAACACCCTAATCTTTGTAGGAAGAGTCATGCATTCTGCATTATGCTAGATATCACCTGCAGTGAGAACCTATGCCTCTGGCACCTGAACTAGCAGAGGCTGTGGGGCCTATGGCTCCTCTCTAGGGGTAAAGGTAGGCTGGTTGGGCCTAAGAACTTAACCCATAGAAGATAACGACTGTTGAAATACCACACCCTGTGTACCACTCGTCCGCCCCTGGTAACCTGTATGCTGGGGTGGCACAAACTGCCTTATAGTGCCCATCAACTGAGACATCATGTCCATCATATTTTCGAACTGTCTCCTAGCTCTAGAGTTAGGATTGGGTGACTCTGCTCAACCCTTATCTCTCCCAACCATAGTGCCTGTCACACTGTCACTGTCACTCGAACTAGTTTTGTGTATACCCAATATCCCTGAAACTGTGTCACCTTCAGGAACTGGAGGTGGCTCCCATTGTTTTGTTCTCAGCCTCTGTCAGTTGCATTTAGTGCGCCTGGGGTTTCTGAAGATTTCTTTTTGTCCTGTGCTGGGAGATTCATGTCAGCCGTACTATTTCATCATTCTTTCATGTGGCTGCAACAGCAATCAGGTTCTTTGAAATAAATTTATATTTCATTTAGTTGTTCAATTTTTTACATTGTATGTGATCTGGAAAGTTAATAAATATATGCGCCTACCTTATCTGAGCAATATCAAAGCATATTTATTGCCTTTAGATTTCTTGTGAATTTGTTAGCATTTTATAGTAAAATCGCAGCTTTTCATGTTCAATGCAAAAACCTCAAAAAATACAAAACATACAAAAACTCTCAAAAACAGCATTTCAGTTAGGGTTTCGGGGTTGAGAATCACTTGGATTCTTACAGTAAGTGAGCACAAACTGAGTCCAAATCAACCCCGAAAGGAAAATCTTGAATGATATTGAACTCCGGAGAAGAAAACGACCTGATATCTGCCATACAGAACCCTCTAACCAACAATATTAGCCTACGAGGATTAGATGATAGGTCAATCCAATCCACGAGATGTTGAGGCAAGCTAAAAAGGGGGCATTGCACGCTCAAATGTATTGATGGGAACTACAATCCAAGGTTTTTTGGTTGATGGGACCTTGTTAATACATCTTAAATATTTGTTTTCATAAACCATCTGACCAGTTGAAGATCCATATAAGACAAACCTGCAGCTCAATCAAGTGTTGTAAATACATGCTAAAATATTTGAGACTGCCCATGCCTTATTGAGAAAACTATAAAATTGAAACTGATTTCGGTATGATAAGATGCTTATTTATACAGTACTTGGAAATTTATTCTTTGAGAATAAGAAGCTTAGGAATTTGGTCTAAGAGCTATTAGGCATAGATTTGAACAAGCCTAGCAAGTTACCCCATAGATGCGAAAATTGTAGAGTACTCGCAAAAGTTGTGAGTACTTGCAAGTTAGAAAAGGCAGTGGGAACTTGCCAAAAAACTTGATGTTAGTTTTTTTCATAATCTTGTGGCAATTTTTTTGAAAAAATTCATTATATCTTTGCAGTTTTTCTAGATAAACTTGCAAAATCACTATAAAATCATTTTCTTTGCCCAAAGCTATAAAGTTTCTGTGAAATTAGCAAATTTGGAACATGATTGCAGACAATTGGTGGCGACTTAGGGCATGTGGATATAGAGTTTTTCTTTTCCTTTTATCTCCTCGGTCCTTGCATGAGTGTGATTGGAAAATCCAAAAAATTTTGTAGTTTAAAATTTTAAAGCTACATCCAATCCAAATGTCAATGAATGATTGAAATTAGTTTCACAAAACCACAGATATTAGATTGAATTCCAAACACAAAATAAATCTTTTATTACACAAGCTTTCAATTACTATCAAATGATCATCATGTTTATAAATTACAATATAGCTTTTGAAAATCCATCTAGTTGATTGCCAACAAGACTTTTTGTTTACTTCTCATTTATAAATTCCAAGGCTTTGTAGTTTGCCAAAACACTTAATAGATGCTTATTGAAAACTTTATATGAGGCGAATTTTCACACAATGATAAACTATTTTACATGACTTATTTCATTTTAAGTGAACATTTGTTAAGTGTTTCTTGGCAAATTTACAAATTCAATCTAATATTTATGATAAAAAATAAAATAGTAAAAATGTGATTCAAAATAAATGGAATACACTTGATCCTATCATTGTGGATGAGGCACTTGTTGAGGATATTGCAACTATACCATCGACTTTTGCAACACCCACACAGTGGTAGTATACTTTTTTAAGTTTTAGTTATAGATGAAATTTATGATATATAATTTTTATTGATATTGAAACTTGAAGATCTAATGCATTTAGAGGTTGATCTTGGTTTTTTATCTATGATATGTATTAATCTCTATTTTTTATTTATATATGATGGAAATTAGTAATATGTTCTACAAATTCAGTAATATGTGTGTTTTTGAAGAATATTTTTTAACAATTATGATTTCAAATATTTGATAAATTTGTTGAGTTATTGCCAAAATTTTCCTTTTTTTTTTCGATTTTGGGGTTTTAAAAAAATTGGGCTTATCGAGTAATTGCCAAGTCATTGTTGAGTCCAAGTTTTTCAACTATGAGTTACCCTACAAATTAGATGCACTAGAGAAGGAAGAAACATGGAGGTTGGGCATAGTTTTTCAATATCTTATCAAGATCATTATCAACATGTCACGTATCGGAAAGTGCTCATTTGCTTGATGTAAACTTGTGTATGTGAGCAAAATAGCTTGTAATTGATTATTTTCAGTGAACCCCGGGGACGCGTCCCCCCCTCTAGGCCCTAGCGTCTCGGAGACGGGGACGTCCCGGAGACGTGGGGACGGCGTCCCGACGTTTCCGGCGGCGCCACCATTGCTCAGCTCGCCGCCGGAGACGCCTGGGTGTCCCCGAGACGCCGAGGGAGACGCCTGGGCGTCCCTCGAGCGTCTCGGGGACGCCCAGGCGTCTCCCGCGGCGGACAGCCATTTGCAACATTAAAACTCAATTTTTAAAGATTTTTTTAATAGTCTATTTGTTATGTTCGAACCCTAAGGGCATGTGGGGCCCATCTAAACTCTAACATGCCTTCAAAAGGCCCTCTAATCTTCATTTTTATTCACATTTGCATTTCTACTTGTTTGCTACAGCAAGAAGAAGAAGAGTGAAGGCTGAGGAAAGAGTGATTGGAGGAGTGAAAGGAGTGATTGCAAGTGAAAAAGGAGTGTCAAGGAGCAAGAAGAAGAAGAGGAGGAAGATTCTTCACCTTGTTGAAGAGATTTTTCAAGCAAAAGGTAGGGTTTTTAACTTATTTTTTATTTTATTTTCTGATTTTCAATGTTCTAAGTTCTTTCATTTCTTGTTGTTTCATTTTTTAATTTTTCTTATTTCATTTCTAAATTCTAAATTCTTGTTGTTCCATTTTCTAGTTTCTAAATTAATTTAGAATCTTAGATTTTGTTTTGCAATATAAAATTTGTTGGAAAATTTAAAATATAGAGTTTTATTTTTTAATTTTAAAGTAGGGCATAGGCTGAAACTATGTGTTTATTGAATTTTTTTTCATTTTGTGAAATGCAGTGTCAAAATGAGCTCCCATAGTCATGAAATGAGTGAGCATGAGATGGAAACTGATTCTCATAGTGCAAGCCAATCAGAATATGAACCTGAGCATGAGGATGAGCACAATGAGGGGGGTGAGCAAGGGTCAAATCCAGAAGGGCATACTAGTTCCATAGCTAGTGCACCAGTTTCTACTGATTGCCCTTCCCAGGTTTTGGCAAAGTGGGCTAGGGGTCGTTATGATCCCAAATCTCCTCTCAAACAGTTTGCAACAAGAATAGCAGCCCCAACGTCATCAACTGGTGGTACGAGGAAATGGCAATGCAACATTTGTGGTGATGATTGGTTTGGGAGCATCACCAGAGTTAATGCACACTTCCTCTTTTGGCCAGGAAAGGGTGTGGGAGCATGCGAATTTTTGAAGGACCCTAAAAATTTGAAATACAGAATTGAATTCAACAAGCTTTGGGGTGTTCCAGATGACCTGGCAGTTCCAATGCCTACTACCTTGTCTGGTAGGCAACATATTCAGACTATTCAGCAGATTCAAGAGCAGCAAATGCAGACGCAGCCACGTACTTCTACTCCTACATTGCATCAGAGAGCAGGAACATTGTCAGGGTCAGCCTCAGGACCGTCATCCACTTATAGCACTATGGCTGCATCACAACAGGGCAAGGGGAAACGCAAGATGCAAAGTCAGCCTAACCCCATAGCTGATTTATTTAATGTGCACCTGAGGGATCAGATAGATGATTCCATTGGCAGGTTCTTTTTTGCCAATGGAATCCCATTCCATGTAGCTCGATCTCCTTATTATAAGGAGATGATGTCGATGGTGGCGAAGGGAGGACCATCATATGTGCCACCAGGTGAGCACAAATTGAGGACCACGATCTTGGATAACAACTATGCCAAGATCGATTCATTGATGGAGACGATGAGGGCATGTTGGGAGGACTCTGGATGTAGCATAGTTATGGATGGGTGGACGGACATTAGGCATCGTCCACTCATCAATGTTATAGTTACATGTTCAGAGGGGCCATTCTTTCTCAGGGCAGTTGATTGTTCAGGGCATCGAAAAGATGCTGATTTTCAGTTTGAGATCCTTCGGGCAGCTATTGAGGAGATTGGGCCACAAAATGTGGTCCAAGTAGTGACAGATGCAGCACATGTGTGCAGAGCTGCAGGGAGGCTTATAGAGGCATCATACAGACACATTTGGTGGACTCCATGTTGTGTGCATGCCATGAACAATGCACTCAAGGACATGGGGAAGATTGAGTGGATTAGAGGAGTGGTCAGCAATGCTAGAGATGTGCAGATGTATATCTGCAACCACCACACTTCACATGCCATCTTCAGGAGCTTCGCGAAGGAGTTCTTGAAACCAGTTGAGACCAGATATGCATCCTATTTCATTCTTTTGGAGAGAATGCTTGAGTTGCAAGAGCCACTGCAAGTCATGGTTATGACACAAGATGGAATCGTTGGGATGGGTCCAGGACAGAGCAGGGGAAGAGGGTGAAGGAGATAGTGAAGAGTGATGCATTTTGGCATGATGCAAAATATATTGTCACCATCATTACACCAGTTGTACAGGTCATCAGATATGGGGATGGGGATGCACCTAACCTTGGGGAGGTGTATGAGTGCATTGATTCTATGCTTGGTCAGATGAGGGCAGTTGTGCAAGAGAAGGACCCCACTTTAGCGTTCTACAATGTTTACATTCAGCCTATTATTCAGCGTAGATGGGACAGCCTAAACACTCCCTTGCACATGGCTGCTTATGCATTGAATCCGAAGTGGTACATGCCTAGGCCTGGGAGAGTTACACCGATTCAGGATGATGAGGTGAAGGAAGGGTTCTTCAAATGCATTGATAGGATGTATGATGTTGAAGCTGCTGGCACCATTCGCACTGAGTGGACGAAATTTGCTACTCTTAGGGGTTATAAGGCTGCAGCAAAGGCGGACATAAGAACTATGGCACAGGAGGATCCGATTTTGTGGTGGACTTGTCATGGACCGAAATCACTGACTACCACACTAGCCATTCGTTTGCTGTCCCAGGTTTCTAGTTCTTCAGCTTCTGAGAGGAACTGGTCTACTTATAGCTTCATCCACTCTCTTAAGAGGAATAGACTTACCTCTAAGAGAGCAGAGAAGCTAGTGGCTGTACATAGTGCCTTGCGTATCACTGACCGCAGGACACGTGTGTACAAGGAGAGCCCAGCAGCACGATGGGATGTAGAGCCAGAGGAGCCATCACAGATTGATGAGGATGAGGATGCTTCAGATATAGGGTTGGTTGGTGTTCCTTTGGCGGATCTTGACCTTGAGGAGTCCAGTGGTTCTAGTGATGAGGAGTTTGCCGACCTCCCGAGGGATGATTAGAGGCCTCTGCCTCCTTCACTACATTTTGTCATTTTGACATTTTGATTTTGTACTTGTTTTGATATCATATAATCATGCTACTCATTGTAATCATCTTTATAATCAGATATTTTTGATATAATATAATAGAAATCTTCCATTTGCCGATGCAACAATTGTTACATTGTAGTATTGAGTATTACTATTCTAATTTCTAATTAGTAATTCATCATTCGATACTGAAAACTTCAATATTCAATGTTCAATGTTCAAGTACTAATTTAGTATTTCAATTTTGCTATTTTACTTCTTAATAGTCTTATACATCTTTTCATAACTAGCATTTTAAGTACCATATGTATAGTATATAGTATATACACCCCGTCCCCCCTCCCGTCCCCCCGCCGCCGTCCCCCCGCCGTCCCGAAATTGAGGCCCCTTTGTCCCCCCGTCCCGGAAACCCGTCCCCGCGTCTCGACGTCCCCCCGTCCCCGACGCCGGTGGAACATAGATTATTTTATTGTATCTTTAAAGTTGATTTAGTGAAGAGTGAATATAAAAAACTTTGAAAATTTAAAAGATCTCTATATTTAATGGTTTTTTCGATTTGCCTTGTATATGCTGAGTCTGGATGTTCAATCTAAGTACAAGTGAAACACTAACCTGCAAAATTTGTGTTTTATAGTCTTAATTTGGTAATTATAGTGCATACAGATTGACATTTCAACTCATTATGTCATTGACCATTCTTCAAATTTAGTACTATGAATATTCATTAAACTTTCAATTTGAAAATTGTTATATATTTTTCAATTTATCAAAATGAGGGAGGCTTGGAAAATTATCTGTAATGTCAATATCAAAGTGGGTAAGTATTTCCCTGCCCATAATTGTCATGATTATAAAGCAAACTCATCACACAAGATTTTCAATTTCTTCACCTTTTGATTGCTCATATTTACTAATAAATCTCATACAGATTGTAGCCACTTTGCAATGTAAACAACCATTGTTATATCATGCAGAAAAATTATAACCTTCCTTGTAATGTCCCCTTCCGAGTAGTAGCTGGAAGAGTCTGTTTAGCCTATATTATCCCCGTAGGCTAATTTCGACACATCAGGGAATAACTTAAATTAATTAATTTAAAATTGTCCAATAGAGAACATTTGATGAATAGCTTTATTTTAATTAATTTATAAAGTGACTAAAGTGATTTGAGCTTTAATGAAATATTTAACCTGGAATTTAAAAGGTCGTCTAAGAAAATAACAAGTGGAATTGGAAGCTCATTTGCTCATGCTTTTTTTTATTCTCTATTGTGAAATTGGAGCTCCTTGTTGGAGTAGAACACTAGGATGGAAACCCTAAGGGAAATCAGTTTTGGTGGTGCAATATATTCTAGCTGATTGTAGGTGAAATCACATAGGTTTCACGCTTGGAATAACGATTGAATAATTTGAGAAATCTTGCTAGCTAGTCAAATTATTTTTGATATTGCAAACAAGTGATAATTTTGTAAGTGGAGTGTGAATGGAGGAAGAAATTACAGTGACTATATTTATTTACCTTCCATCACATTATTGTTATTTGTGCTGTACAAATTTGAGCTTCAAAAAATGGAGTTGGTACACTTCATTGGAGTTTAATGTCTTCCCAAATTGCTTGCATGGCCACTTAGACCAAATGCACCCTCTTTAAAAAGCTCGAAACATATTGGAGAGGTGTTGATTGACGTGGAGGTTGGGAAAAGTCAAGGGGAAGCCTCTGTTGTCATCCAAGGAAGGAATCAATTCATTTTGGTTGCTGTTGTACATCTTCCAAGTGTTGTTTTACTCCCATAAATTTCTGTTGGACTCCCTTAAAGGGGGTCGAGTTTCTTAGAGAAGCAAAAGAAATCAATGTCAAAGAATTTCCGGCATCCTAACAAGTCAGCACAATTACAATTAAAAAATATTGGATATTATGCAATGTTACATTTGCTGTGAGGAGAGTTATAATATTGTTTGTAATAGCAATACATAGAACAAAGAAATTATCAATTCCTCTGTTCAATCTTTTATGCAATGTTTTGGTGTAAAGGTTGTTTTCTATAAATATTTGATTATTAGACATTGGAAAAAGGTCATGCTCCATTTGTTTAGGAGTTTGAATGATAAACTCTCTGCCTTGGTAATCTTGTCTCTATTTTCTTATGAGAACACAAGTAATTGATTGGAAATAATTCATAGAGTTGCATAAAATCTTCCTTTAACAATACTCAATTATTAATGATTCTTTGAATTCATTATTTATGTTTGTTCTCTTGATGTAATGTATTATACATATGGCATCAATAAGTCAGGCATCTACATTTCATTATACCAACAATGCAAAATCAACATTTCAATCGTCAGATGTCAATGACCACCATACCATGTTCATGGTGTTTTGCGTTGAACTAATGTGTCAATGAGATACATGTTGGCATCTTAATGTACCGCTATAAGTCTGGCAGGAGTTTGAACTTTGTACCTATAAAGGTGGCCCTAAGTTTGAGCCAGTGATTGAATACAACTAGTTGTGAAAGCATTTTATATCCATTTGAAGGTTGGAGAATGACAGAAATGCTGGACAGTTTGAAGGTGGGAATGTCACATGGCAGATGTACGCATATCATGTCATTATTAAACATAAATTTGGATAAAGCAAGTGCTTGTGGAGCTCATTGCTAGGATGATGAATTAAAATATATGATTGTGCAAATGCATTTCACTGAACAATTGATGTATATACCTAATTGACAACGATTTCTATTATCAGTCTAACGTTGAATGCCCTAGTGGATTGTCATCATCATCGTATAAATAATCCATAGTTTGAGGTGCCTCTTGCATGGAAAGAAGCATATCTGTTGCTTATATTCATTGCATGAGAGGGTTTCTGAATATTGGGGTGAGCGAATGTCTTTTTGAAAGATATTTTCATGTTGTATTATTTTCATAAATGTTTGATACCCTTGACATCCTCAATGAAAATTGCTTCGGAACAGAAGATGTAATATAAACGCAACACAACTGTTTGGGAAGCAAATGGACGATACAAGTAGGCAGATATAGTAAAACAGACTCCTCTAAACTTTTATCACAGCAAATTTTGTTTGCGATGAGAAACAAACACTTATGCAGACAAATATGAGAGTAGTGTTGCATGATCTACTACTGAACCTCGGTAAGTAGAAAAAAGGAATTTATATGGCACCGAAAGAGGTTTGTTCAACTCTTTGCTTTCAGAATTTCAGTAGTGACATTATTGAAATGATTAATATTTCCAAGTAAAATGTACAATTATCAATGGAAGATTTAGTGTGAACAAGAGGATCTTAAAGAAACAGAATGATAACCCAGTACAAGGATGTCTCAACTTTCAACTATATTCCATCAATACAGCTGATGCACGAACCACCTCAGAATAATAAATTTCACACTTTATATTGAACAAAATTACATCTACCTTGTCACTGGTCAGTTTTTGAGTTCCGGTAGAAATTGGTATTGAATCGTTTTGTACTTGATATGCATCTCTTGGTGTAGCCGTGTAGGGGAAGACAACTTCAACTGATCCTATATTTGGATAGATGATAATCCTTGTGTGTCTAATCAGTCTTTGCCTGAAAACTGCTTGTTCCATGAACATATTCAACTTGCAAAGGTGCCTTCCATCTACCAGTCTGGTTGAACCTTATAGATCAACATTTAGATGGTCTTACATTTCTATCCTCGTATGGGCATCATAAGGATTCTAATGTTCACCAGTATGCACATTATCAACTGATTGAACCGGACATGAATAAAATCTTTTCTTTTTTCATTTGTCTGTATATTAGAGAGAAAAAGCCAAAAGGTATTTTTCTAGGCATTCCACTTATTGATCTTGAGGAGGTTAATCATTATGCATTGATATTTTCTTTGCAAACTTGTTTCTCCCTTTTGGTCTTACTTGTCGAGGGATAGTGTTTATCTTTCATTGCATTAGTCACCTTTCATTTTCTATTTTCATGATTGTACAATTGTCATAAATAATGAATAAAACTATCCTCTATTAAAACCTCAAATTCTATCAGAAAGGAAAATAATCTAAGTAGTAGATACCACTATGTATAGCATTCTTCCATGAAGATGGAAATTAAAATATATACTATCTAATCTGTTGTATTTTATTGGCTCTTTCCTGACTGGAGTCTGTAACATTGTTTCATGATTGTAGCATCTCCTAATGAGGCACGGTGATCACATCCTTCAAACTGTAAAACAGTTCTCAGAAAGTCTAGAGCTTCATTTGAATGGGGAGTTGCCAATCCAACCAAGTATTTCGAGGGTCGGTACTAGCAGAATAGAATGCAAAGTTACCCCTGTGAAGATGGAAGCGTGGAAGATGTGGCAGGAGGGTGGTCTTTCATTTTCTCAGATTGCTGTAAGATCATTTGAGAAAATATTTTTCTGGAGAGATTCATAGAAATCTCTTTTCGTGGTTGTAGATGCATCATTCTTTGATTTGATGTCTTATTCTGCAACTGACTGGTTAAATATATTTCTATGTATAGGGAAACTATTGTAAATATTATGCATATTTCTAAATTTTATATGTCATTCTTTTTAGTTCATGCACATGCTTATAAGGCTGGCTGTCATTTGGTCAGAACTTGCCTGAGAGGCCTGCTCCTGTCAAAGACTCAACCATCATTGAGTATATACTCGAAGTTGCAAAGGCAGGATATGAGATTAATTGGACACTCTTTTTCAAAGAAACTGGATTAACTCCAAAAATTGCAAATGAAATTCGAGTTGGCATTGACAAGGCAGGTTCCAAAGAGAAGTTGAAGCCTATAAAAGAACAATTACCAGAATTTGTAAGTTCCTTGTCTGTTTCCAGATGATATCATTTATTTACTAAGTTGGGCTTCCAAGAATCATTTGGTTCTGATATAATAATACTGTTTGCTGTTTGGTTCCTTGTCAAGTTGGAGAACTAATATGTTTTACACTCCTTTATGCCATTTTGCTGATTATTTGCAGTTGTATTCAATTCTATCCAGCATTTAGCTATTGAATTCAGCTTTCCCTTACATTACTGGGTGCTGCCCTGGAGGCTCCATACCTCTAGCACTGTAATTCTCATACCTGTACTGGTCCTTGTACCTCTTGGGTGTGCCCTAGATTCTCCTAATGTCCCAGGTTCCAAGGTACCCAACTGTCTAAAACACTCCAATAACAAAAATATTTTATTTTAAAAATCACAATTTAGGAACTTTAAAGGACCATGCTACTCAGTCACCAACAAACCTGACTATGATCATTGATCTTTTTCCGTCTTGAATAGATATACAAACATATGTGATATAACACATAATGATTCCTTTGATATTTTGAATTATCAATTCAGTAATATTTTTGTATTTTTTTTTTATGCTATGCAATTGAATACTACATAAATATTAAGGTTAATTTTGTTTATTTCTGTGGCCAGTTCACTCAGTGTAGGCCTCGGATAGGGTTCCAATTTGAACCCAGTTTGGGATCTTGGTTGTCCCGGGATTCAAGTAAGGGCTGTGGTTTTGTTAGTGGGGTCCATCCTGGACAAACCTAGAATGAACCTAATAGGATCCACTAGAACCCAAAACAAACCCACACTGATTTAGATGACCTTTTCCTTTTTGTTGCTTTTTATAATCATTTTTGGCATTTAACTGTTACTATGATTGACAAAAATGGGAGCCCTAAGCCTGAAGTTGACTTGTAAAGCATTTGAAAGACCAAAACAAACTAGCTTTATCTCATTGTGAATGTAGAACACAAAGCGATTTGTTTTTCCTTGCCATTACACAAATAGAACTAAGGATTGCTCAATGAAAGTTCCAAAGTGGTTGGATTGCTATTCCTATGCATGTGTAACAACCCATCTACTGCCAAAGAGATCATAGAAGAAGATTTATGGAAAAGAAGTAAGCTATTTTTGTGAAATATCCCCCTAGTAATTTTTTCCCAATTTTCACAAGTAGTTTATTGGCGTTTAAATTCGCACCTCTGGAATGCGTATTTGAAACGGACAGCTATGCACAAATAAACTGCTCTTCAAATTAGGAGGGGAAGCTCCCTCTTGCTGATGGTGTTGAAAGAAAGTAAACTAAGAACTAAGTTGCCTATCTTTTTGATCAGCTTAGAGCACAAGGTTTATTAAACACAAACGCCGAGCTGAGATTTTATGATTTAAGACGTTCAACTACGATTAACTTAAACTAAAGACGTTTCTAACTTCTCAAGTAACAAGCAGAGCAAGAGAAACTAGAAATGAACGAGATTGATTTCTGACAAAATACTTCAATAAACTCTCTCTCAACAAACATCTACACACTTCAATGCAAGTTGAAATCAAGATCATAAAAGTAGAACATAAATAACGGAAATCTGAGATTTTGGACCAAGGCAAAGGAGGCTCATGATTTTATTACTCAAACTTCTGGAACAAAGCTCACTTCTAACATGCCTAGAACAAGAGAGGTGTTAAATAGACTTAGGGTTTTGTTTTTGCTTTGCTTTCTTTTGCTTTTTTTTCAAAAACCCTAAATCAGCTATTCATTGAATTTGGGCGCCCTCATCCTCTTTGCAACTTTGAAATTTCTTGAAAACTTTGCAAATTTTCTAAGGCATGAGAAGTTGGGCACCCTTCTTGGCTAGGGGCGCCCACTTCAAGTAGTGTTAGTCAAATTTTTGGTATTTTCAACTTTTCATCATTTTGACCCCCCACTTCGCCTTCAATTTCCGGTTTGCAGATTGATCTGATGGGCGAGCTGAAGGATCCATCGCGGAGCCTGACTGATTCTGAGAAGAATGTTTTGGAGGCGTCTCTGGCAAAACACTTCATCTTGACCTTCGAATTCATGGGAGCCTTTTCCTTCCAGGGGCGCCCATTTTGTTCAGAGTTCGCCATTTTTGTGATCTTCAAGTTCTTCCTTTAACTCCTCTTCTACAGATGATCTCGTCGAATCTAGTGCTCCGGGCGTCGAATTGATTGACTGTTATGCTCATCGCGAAGCTGACGAGAGATTAGGAGGGGTCTTCTAGAAGGAACTTTGTCAAATAATGAATTTTAAACCTTCAAAAGCTTGGGCGCCCATGTTTACCAGAGTTAGATTATTTTTTACTTTTTCTTGCTTGCTTTTGAACCTCAGTTTTTTAGCCCTCGTCAGACCCTCTGTTCAGCCCCTCGTATTTGGCGACTGCGATCTCCGATTGACACGCCAGATATCTCGTTGGAAAGCTGAATTAACTGTGAAGAAATTACGTTAGAGATACTTTTGTGAATTCATCTGTTTAACCCCTTGAAATCTTGGGCGCCTCATCTTCAAGTCTGAAACCTTGATTCTGTATCTTTGGCTTCGATCTGAATTTGCCGAAGGATGACCAGTCGGATGATCTGTCGGAGATAGGCGTAACGAAGCTGACTGAATACTGAAGAGATCAAGCACATTTTCAAACCCTAAAAGCTGGATCAGGTGCCTCAAAAAGCTAGGCGCCCTTCTTCACCTGGGGCGACCAAACTTACCAGACTTAGTCAAATTTTGATAATCTTCATTCTTTTCATTCTGACATCAGTTTGGATCTTCTTTGTTCAGCCTCGAATCCCGAGCGACTGGATGATCTGATGACTGCAATGTTGGATTTGTCGCGGAGCTGGCAGAGAAATGAACAACTTTGGTTGGAGGTGTAAACCCTAATTCCATCATCTGGTGCCCTAAAAAGATGGGTGCCTTTCTTTGCCTGGGGCGCCCAAGTTTGGCAATGTTAGAAAATTTTCCATATTTTTCACTTTCTTCTCCGTTCTTCGTGCTAGCTCATGAACTCACCTTCTGTCGTATGCTTTGAATGTTGAATCTGACGCCTGGCAGCCGACTATCCTCCATTAATGACCTCGGAGCTCCTGTTATGCTTCTGAAAAAAGCAGAATAGACCCAGTAGGGCAAAACTAATTATTTTAAGATTCTGACTGCACCAGCCTGATATGGACGTATTTTGAGCCAATCAAAATCAATTTGGACCCTATCGGACCAACTTTCTATTTTTAGAATGTTTTGCCAGTATCTATTTCCAAAGAAACCTAGAAAAAGTTACTAAATTTAGAAAATTTCTAAAAATAGCAGTTTTCCTAAAATTTAGGGATGAAAAACTGAGATTTGGGTTTTGTAGGTTAAGCTGCTCTGAGCAGACCCAGATCGTCAGATTTTGAAAATTGTGCATTTTAACCCCTCATGCAAGACATGCACACCCAAATTTTGACCCTTTTTTACTGTTTTAACAAGACTTTTACTCATTTCTTCAAAATGTCTAAGTGTAACAAAAATTTTAATTTTGGGGTACAACACAGTTCACCCATTAGTGTTAGCAAAACCAAATAAATCAGCTGAAAGGAACCCTTTCACTTTCTGATCACCCAGATCCTAGTGTGGGCAAGGTGAGAGCATACGGTAGTAAGGGGATCATTAGCTTGTAAAACTGTATATGTTAGAGAGTACAAAGAGAGACGGCTCAGCCGATCAGAAGTAATGCAAATGCAACTCGACCACTTATTCAGCAGGAGTATATTGACGACTCAGTCGATCAGCATGATGATGAATTACAAAGTACTGAAAAGTAATGTATGGGCGGCTTGCCGACCCCTTCCGCTTGTTCAGCGGGCAGTACAGAAAAGTAAAATACTAAAAGTAATAGATGGCAAAGCCTGTCTCTTCCACTAAAACTGGGAACACAAAATGTAAATTGCAGAAATATAAAGAGCTGATCAATACTACTGATTCAGCATTACAATATGAGATATAATCTACAAATACAATGAGTTATAGATAGCCTATGATCACCAAAATGTTAGAGCATAATTCTTCCAAAAAGTACTTGATATCCAACATAAGAAAATATGGCCAAAATAACTGAAATAACAGGTCTGATATAAAATTGCACCAAACTGAAATACCAAACCAGCAAGTACAGATTTCACCTTTATGCTTGTAACTCTGCCAAAACTCCTCCGAATGATGTCAAACCAAGTGCAAATGAAGCATATGAGAAGGGCGACCAAGCTCAAGCCACCAAACAACATCAAATTGCCTCAAATGATTTATGCACGTATTCCAAGGCAAGGACAGGCAAAGGACAACCTCCAAGAGAGGGCGACCAGCAAGATAAAATTGAAAACTCCAAAATAATATCCGAAACTTTGCAAGAAGGGGCACCCAAGGTAGACACAAACAAAGGAAGAATACCCAAAACCACCAAAAAATCGAGCAAGGAGCTATGAGTGAAAATGTGCTACAACCAAACTCGAACCAGCAACACCAACATGTGAAATATCAACCAAACAACCAACTTGAAGCTCAATTTGCAACCTTTGGATGAAGAAGCAGTCTCAAACCAGCTAGGTACTATCTCTCAAGTATGAAATTGATATAAGCTAGGAGGTATGCATTCCTCAAAGCAAGGGTTTTGAAATAATTTCAGCAGCATTTTGTTATGATAAGCAATGGATAGTCTCAAATAAAGCCCAACACTCTTATTTATAACTTCTTCTCAAATTCAAATCCATTTTCCCTCCAATTAGGGCACCCAAAATGAAATTCACATTCACCTTTTTCAATTTGCATTTGAGTCTCATTTTGACTCTTGACCAAGTCATCCAAAGCATATGCAAATACATCATAACATGGGCATCCAAAACTTAAGTAATTTAACTTTATAAAAATCAAACCTTTTCTCCAAATATGGCGTCCAAGACACTTAATTGAAATAAACTTATATTCTTCAAATACTTCTCTCCAAGGTTGGGCGTCCAAAGGCTAAAGTGAAAATATATTTAATTTTGCAAATATATCTATGATATGCGTCCACTTAACCTTATCCAATATCTTTACTTAAAACATTATTTTCATCAAATATTAAACTTGCTAAATTGAGCACCACAAATGCTAGAGACCAAACTGAATATACTTTTTTGCCAGATATAGCCATTGTACCAAACTATTGAAACACTGCCAGAAATAGCACTGCTAAAAATAGTAAGTAACTCCAAATGCATTTTAACCACATTCTGAGCAGTTGTCATAACTTACTAAAAATAGTAAGTTTGGAAAAGTTACCTGTTTCAATTGCATGTCATACCACTACAAAGCTCTCCGAAAACCCAGAAAGAATCCAGAAACTAAACTACAAAATTCCAACATGCAAACCCCTGAATCCACAAAAGAAACCTCCAAGCAATCAGAAACCCTAATTCTGCATCTGACTAGCCTATGGGCATCCAAGGATAGGCTAACAGTCACTGGAAAGCGTAGAGCTAAAAATGGGGACATTACATTATGTTTTTTTTCTACATTTTTTTTTACAAACAAGCTCTCTTATTTTGTTTTCAACTTGTTTTGTTTTATATTAAATGTGTTAGTGTATATATATTTATATACAATGACAGCGAATAATAGCTCTGTACTGTGGCTTGTAATCTCCTCGATTTCCAAATAGTCACCATTGAGACAACTTAATCAATTAAATATTAAATTGCCCTAAAATAATATTTAATGTACATTTATATTTAATTAATTAATAAAACATTAAAGTGACTTTATTAAATAATATGCTCAAATATTAAATAAAGTTACTTTATTTTGGCAAAGTATTTAATATTCAAACATTAAAAAAGTGGTGGACTATGAAAAGCTGGAAAGAGGACTTCATTGCATCGTTTGGAAAAATTTATTATTGGAAATTTGGAGAGCTTGGCTTTTTGGAAACTTGAGGACGAAAGCCTTCAAGTCAGTGGATTGGATGAAACCCCAAATCCACTTACGGGTGAATCCATTGTAGGGTTTACATTGTGGGAAATTTGAGAAGTCTTTTGCAAAGACAAATTTCAAAGATATCAATCAAGTTTCAGAATAAGGTATTTAATTTATTTACTTGGAATAATGTTTCATTGCTTGTTTGGTGCGAGTACATGACTTTGATTCATGAATATCATATCTGCAATGAATATATGAAGATGTGGGAGTAATATAGCCTTTGTGGTTGAGAATGGTAAAAGGAGTTGAATGGTGTCTATAATTGATGGAAATAATAGTCTAAGCATGGCCAATTTTACATCTACTATATTTCACCAACCTTGTTGGTTATGCTGTATGGAGGAGTCATGCCTTTTCTTAATAAGGGCCAATAAGTGGAGATTGGTTATTTTCCTGGCACCGCTTGCCACCTCAAGACTTCCAAACATCCACAAGTCAAACAAATAAGACTGGAAGCGATAGACATTGATATTATGGGCCGATAAAACTATGCAACTCTTTATGTGGGTTGCATGATTCAAATACTTCCATATGCCAAGGCCACCATATTAATGAGGAAACGATTCATCCAGAATTTAAAATTAAAAAGGTTGAAACTATTCTTAAGGTTTCTACTTGTGTGTAGCACTTCCTTTCCAGCCGCCAATACTTAATTTGCATAAAACAAGTGGTTGTAAGATTTAACATGGGTGCGACATTCAATAGACAATCATTTTGTAATTTCAAGAGTTCGAAGACTTAGTACACAACAAAAGCCGGTTTCAAGATTATTACTAAGGATGTGATGGAGATATAATGAGACTCACAGTTATACAGCCGTCCAAATATTTCATGAAGAGTCTAGGCCACCATACATATATTCAAATATTAACCACCGTCTCTCTTGAAAAAAGAAACAATCACAATCTACTCTAGTCGCCAATGGGAAGTCGATGACAAAGGAGCCGTGACTATGAGGTAAATGATATTGGGCTTTGTGGGTGTTTTAAATCCCAAGCAGATAACGCTTAATATATGTTGCCAAGGTTTGAAAGGTATTGCATGACTAGGGTGGCAAGAAGTGGGGCTATGGAAGAGATAAGGAGCCGAGGATGAAATTAAAGAAGGAACCTGAAGGAAGCAAATATTCGCAGCTCTTTGGGGGTTCTAGGTGTCAACCTTGGAAACTAAGGAGCATATGAGCACATGACGTGGCAATTCTGACGTGAATTGGAGATAATTGGGTGACAATTTGAGAGAACATAGCTATTGACTGCAAAATTTGAAAAATTGAGTTGCCTGCCTATATGCTTAATGGTTTCCATAGGAGTGATAACTAAAGGTTAGCCAAACTTTATTACTCTATTTGTAATTTGAACAATATTCACAGTTATATTAAATGGGGCAGAATGAATTTAGCCTATGTAATGGACTAATATAATGAGCCTCTACAATTTTGTGTCCTTGGTTATAACATATATTCATCTATGAATATTTTAATGGTTTGAGCAATTAGTTCAAAGTTACCAAACTCAAAAAGTCAGTGAGAATGAACATAGGCCAATCGTTTGATAGATTGTCTGCTTAGTAGAAAAGGGTGAAATTGGAGATTTTTGCATCAACCTAGTCAGGTATCTTATAGTGGTATTAGAGCAAAAGTCCTGCAAGCTGAAAGGCTTATGTACACTAGTGGTAGGGCTAGATGTTACGTTGAAAGAGAACAAAGGTGTAGACAATTTCAGTTTGCAAAATCTTATATGGAAGAGGATACTTTCTCAGCTGCATTAGCAACAAGGCATCCACTTAGAGTTGCACATAGTAGTGGTAAAATGGTAAGTTTGGGTAGTGAGAGTCCTTGGGAGAAGACAGATAGAGGAAATAATGATAGTGTTCAGAATATATTGAATGATTTGGCTAGGGGGCAGCAACAGATGATGCAACAGTTTATGCAAACCAAACAATAGTTAATCACAACCATTGCTCAGGTGTCCTAGGACATGAATTCATTAAGGGTGAATAGGGCTGCTATATGTGAAGGTAGCAATGTAGGAAATGATAACCCATGAGGTGCTAGTTCGGGTGGGTCACATAGACCTTTTCAGCCTACGTTCACACCCAAGGAGGAGGAGGAAGAGACCCCACAAGAAGAGGAACCATTGGTTGATGAGGTATTGATGGTTTATGATGAGTACGATACACTCCCTCATGCAATATGACAAGAAATGGCATTAAATCAATTCATGAACCAATAGAAGGATAGAAGAACATTGTAGGAGCAGAGACCTCAAGGCTTGCATAAGGAGTATCAGCATGCCTTGGGTAAACTACTCTTCCTAACTTCAATGGTTGTGGGAAAGCACAACACGTGCTTGGATACACAAGTTGGACGCATTTTTTAATATTAAACCTATGCCAAAAGCGGAAGCAATTAAATTTGCAACATTACATCTGGAGGGACTTGCATACGATTGGTGGCATCATGGTTTGGTAACTCAAAATCATGTCCTTATTCAATCATATGATGAGTTCAGCAACAAGTTAATTGCTAGGTTCGACAAGGACTTGGAGGTGTACTTTCAGGAGTTGGCAATGATTAGGCAACATGGGGATGTTGATAGTTACATCAATGAGTTTCAGAGGGTGGTTGTCATGATTCTTGACATGTCGGAGAAGATAGTATTGCTGTTTACTGAGGGGTTGCATCACAACTTGAGAGGTTTGATGAAGGCTTTCAAGCCTAATACTCTAAAGGATGCTATCCAAATGGTGCTTGACCTTGAGACTACACATCCTACACCTCAACCCCAAAATAGGAGTTTCAAGGATAATAAACTAGAACACAAACTAGATGGGAGAACTCTCAATCAGCCTAAGCCTATGCTATCTAAGTTGGAATTTGAAACAAGGAATGAATTGTGTAGGAAGAAGTTATGCTTCACATGCAAGGAATCGTGGGAACCCAGTCACAGGTTCCTTGGAAAAGGCAAAGCGCATTACATAGAGGTCATCTCTGATGTTGATGAGGAGGTTGTAGACACGAGTTTGAAAAGTGATCATGAGTAGTGGCCACACGAGAACATTGATGCTGACATAGGAGGTTTGGTGCGTGGAATTATTGCTTCATTATCAAGAGTCCCTAAGTACACCCCTTTTAGAGTGAGGGGAGTTTTGAGTGGATAGCGGGTTACCTGTATGGTTGATAGCGGGGCGACTCATAATTTCATTGACGAGAGTTTAGTGATGAAGAGAGAATTGCAAGTGGAGGAATTTCCAGGATTCAACAACATGATGGCTGATGGTTTCAAAATGAATTGCACTAGAAAGTTTCTCATTCAGTTGAGTGACTATATAGCATAGTTACAAGACTCGGACTCGCCTCGGACTCGGCAAGCCAATTTTTGACTCGGACTCGGACTCGGCGCCCAGACTCGGCAAAGACTCGGCAAATAGAAAAACCCAAGAAATTCAGAGATTTTTAAGGATTTAACACTTGTTTCACGCACCCTTTAATAAATAAACCTTAAAGACACAATAACATCATCAAATAGAAATTACTATGATCTCATACACAAACATACATCGATCACATAAGTATAAACGCAAATTTTAGCTGAAGGAAATAACACATTCAAATATATAAATATTGTCAAATGTATACAAAACTCATGGAATACGAAATCCATGGCATCAAAACAAATATCAAAATTAAAAATATAAGTCTATGGCTCAAAGAGCTTGCATTACTCATCCCAACATCACGACAAGTCATGCACTAGTGTCTAAGATAGGTCATAGATGATGATGTAGCCATGATATTTTCTTGCATCTCAATGATTGGTGTGTATATTCAAGTGAGGAATTTATTATTAAATTTTTATTGTAGCCTTCAAGACTGCATGCTTTGTTGTCTAATGTATGGAACAAGATAATCCTTGATTATGGCTTTGACTGCAAAAGATGCAAAGATTTACAACAGGGGATATGTATTTTGTAGGTTTAACGATCATGATTCATCATTGGCCTATAACATGCTTAGACCTATAGTTTGATGAGGTTTTGGGGGAAACACCCCAATAGGATCAAGGGGTAGTGCCCTTTGCGGGGGTCTGGGGGCAGCGCCCGGCATCAGGAGGCGCGCCCTTCTATAGAAATGGAACCTTAGCGCCCATCGAGGAATCAAAGGCGATTGCTTGCCTATCTGCACCTTGAGGAAATCTGAGGCTGACCCACCACCTAAACCTTCATGGCGCGCACCATTTAATTAAAAAAATTGTAAATTAAAGACACTAATTACATATTCAAAAAACATCAAGGTCGAGATTTAGCCATTTAATTAAGCAGTTCTGAAACTTTAAAATGTGTTTTTTTTGACACACACGCCCACAAACTGATGGCCGAGTCTTTGGCTCGAGACTCGGCGAGTCTCGCGAGTCTCGCGAGTCTCGGCGAGTACTCGGCAGCCGAGACTCGCCAAGACTCGAAATGTGTCCGATTCACGAACCGTCTGAAGCTGGTGACTAAGTGAATGATTCTGCACATGATCAATCCATACTGCTAAAAATAGCAGGGGTGCCTCGCTGAGTGCCAAATACTGCTAAAAATAGCAACTCAGGCAAACGGTGTCCGAATGAGCCCAAACGAAAGCCAACTGGTAAAGTTCTGACAACTGAAGCCAAGCCAAGCTCCATCAAGACCCTCTATCCATCCTATCAGCCTACGAGGGTCGCATAATAGGCTAATCATATGCTCTGAGAGATGTCAACTGGAAGGGGACATGATAGAAAATACGTAGTCTCCAAAGTAAAATACCATATCTATTGTAACTTGGTCATATATTGCAGATATTTATTCAACGGTTATTCATTGTTGTTGTTTGGTCAATAATCTGAGTTATCCAAGTGGGCGAAACCTATCATATTTGTGCTGATATTTTGGGCAATGATTCATACAAGAGTTGCAAGTGATGTTTGGTTTGTGGTCTATGTAATGTCCCCCTTTTCAACGTGATCTTGTTTGCAGAGTGTTAGCCTATTTATTGGACCCTTGTGGGCTAGCTAGATTGGTTAGAGGGTCAGTGGTACTTTCTGGAGAGTTTGATCGTTCTGGTTTTCAGAGCCCAGTGATTGGTTCACAGCAGGCGTTGGCAGTGCAGGAGTCGACAGCTTCTGACGGCACAGGATTATATGGTGTTTTGAGTGAGTTATGGGTTTTTTAGTGATTTAAATATTAATTGATTTAATATTTAATTATAAAGTCAAATTGACTTTATATTTTTAAATCACTTAAATATTCTCTAAAAGTGATTTAATATTTTAAATCACTTAAATGGATAAAGTGCGCCCAAGTATTTAATTCATATACTATTGAAATGAATTAAATATTATTTAAAAGATTTTAATATCCGAAAGTGGTGTATTTTCTTGGGATTCGTGCCTTTGCATAAAAGGGCATTTCTGGCAATGAGAAACTCACCTTTTGACAATTTCAACTTTGCCTTGTGCTATTTCCTGTGCATTCTCCTATGATCAGGGTTTGAACAATTTTTCCATTGAAGAACGATAACTCTTCAGTGTTGAGCACTTTTGAGGCTGTGAGAGATCAGCTGAATTTGTGTAGTTTGTGAGAGCTTCATACAGAGGTTCTACTGGGCTTGAGCTGTGTTTCCTATTGGATTTCTTTATCATTTTCAGAGGGTTTTGGGAGATAGCGCCTTCATTTCATCTGGCAGACATCATACTTCTTGGCCGTACCTTCTAAGTGAGAATTCAGGTTGTTTGCAGTGAAGTGCGTGGCTCTTGTGCAAGGGCGTTTGGGCATTTCTTGGAGAAACGCCTTCTTTTCTGAGGGTTTCTCTTCATCATTTTAGGCATTTGGCTTGTACTCTTTATCTGCCACCGTTTTCAGGCTGGATTTTGCATTCTGTAGCTTTCTACACCAGATTTGGTCAGTTTTTCACCATCTTGGCTGGCAAACTGGACTACTTTCTTAAATAAATAATCTGGACACTTCCGGGTATGTTTATGAGTTCTAAATCCATTGTTGAGCATATTTATCATCTTCTGTATTGTCAATTCGCCTGAAATAACTCAGATTTACGTTTTATATGCATTTATGCTGTGCGCCCCTTCTCTTCTGTCTATCAAACTTTCTCTAAAAAACTAAATAACACTTAAAGACTTAAGAAAAATTGGGGTTTTGAGTTGAGAGCCAGCAGGGCTCATCACAGTCTAGTGTTTCCCACACTTATATTTAGTCTATAGCCACCATATAATTCCTGCGCTAGCATTATTGGAGACTTTGTGAAGCAATTGTGCACTCAGATCCTGTGATTCTGAGATTGGCATTTAAGCTTGGGATGGTGAGGTTCTTGGGAGTTCTTGCATTGTGTAATTTCATGTACCGTGGCTAGAAACCATTCACAGGCCTAAGCATAACAGCCATTGAGTTTTAAGGAGCCGGTCTCTATGTTATGTGCCCATTCATGATGTTGGCCTGTTAAAAAATGGAGTCTTATGCGTTGTGGACCAGAGAAAGTATTTGTGTGTGGGTCTAAAGCACGGTTTTCAAAAGACTTATGCATAATACATCAGCCACCTATCACTAAGGTAGCCGCAGATATTGGGAGCTGCTATTTATATAGGAGTTGTTGCTGCATGAAGGTCTGGGTATCATTTTATACTTGATGTAAGTTCTCTATTATGCACGACTGGTGTCATTCCATGTTCCAGGTTAGAAATAAATGCATTAAGGATTGAATACAATATTACTTCAGTATAGTGTAATCTTCATTGAATGATCATTGGTACTTTGTTCATAATCTATATGTTTCACCATATATGTAATTGATGAAATATGAATGTAAATCTTATCATCTTCTGAGGTATTTTTTGAGGTGAACTCTTATCAGTATTATGGACAATCATTTGACAAAATGTTTACATTGTCAAATTAAGAAAAATCGCAAAACATCGTCATAGTTTAAGTAGGGACATTACAGTGGTATCAGAGCTTTGATTTTGCAAGGCTGTTTGGGTGTGTGATTCAGAAAATTTCAGAATTATGACAATGAATATCAGCATGGTTGAAGATCAAATCAAGCGGAAATATGAAGAAGAAGCTATCCAACTCTTTGAAGAGTATCAAAGCATGCCTAATAGGTTTAAAAACGAGGTTTCTTTTGATTATTTCTTGAGTTTAGTTGTAACCTATGTCACAAGGTTCGAATTTGAATTCGTGTTCGGCAACAATAAAATTCTAATGAAATTCGACAAGAAAAAATTCAATAAAAAATTGTTGTTAAATTCGCTTTATATAAATTTGATTTAAAAAAATTATATAATATAATACATAAATTTTAAATTTTTTTTTTTGATAGGTAAGAGATGAGTTATATTATGATATGGGAAAATGACCTGACCCGCATCAGGTGAGACCACAAAGAGGGGTCTCGTCCCCAAGAATGAAAGATTACAACTGACTTATTCAGCCCTGGTCAAAATGAACCAATTAAAACACTGTCAACTTGTTCCTATGCCACTCTCAGAAATTAAAAAACAGAAATTAAACTAAAAACCAAAACCAGGTGACTTAACGACTACTCGCATCAATTTTAGCTCTGGATTTAACATGAGGCTGTAATCTGTTCTTGATACTAGCTTAAGGAGGATATTTTTTTTTCCCTGCTCTAAAATCTTTTGTTTCTCAGCACCCATTTTGGAGTAAGCCTGGATATGCTTACTTTCACAAACCTCCATGCTTTGACCAGTGTTCCTTTTCTAGTCCATTGGAACTACTGTTAGTGTGTGTTCCAATGCCCTTGAAATGCTTACGAATGTACAAGTTAATTTGCTGCCCATCACAACATTGTGTTTCTCAAGATTGCTATTTCAATTGAGTTTTTTTGCTTGATTGCATGTTCTCAAGTATCTGGGAATTATTATAATTCAGTCTGTTCTTGGACCTTTATTCTTCAGCATGTAAAGTGAAGTATCATGATATTTAATAACATGCTTCCTGTTTTGATCGACATACCAGTTCATTTTAGTGCTAAGCTATGGTGCTCTGAGATTAATATTTTATTCACAAGCTGGGCCTTCGCATAGGGACTAAATTAATGTGTGCTGTATGGCCACAAATGATAGAAATATAAAGGTTGAGGCATATGTCATAACAAAGACTATAATTTCTTCTCTCTTGATTTTATTTGCACTTGTGAAATCATAAACCTTCCTAATTTATGCTTTATCTGGTCATACACGGCCTTTTATTTATAGTGCATCCTAGGATTTTTGTAGCTTTTTACAATGTTTTTTTGGTTATACTGAGAGATAAATTTTCTGATCAGGTAAGCTACGCTCATATCAAAACATATTTGATTGTCGAAGACCTTGGATTATCTATTGATGAGATCGTGGCCATGCAATTATCAGAAGATGAGGATATGAGTTGCTCAAAGGGTTCTCCTTCAGTATCGCAAGCTGGTTCCGAAAGCATGTCTCTATGTCCAAAAGAGGATGATCTGATTCAAGCATCAAGTCCATCCAAAGAAGATTCTTTTGCGAAACCTCCATGGCTTGCTAGTGATGGAAGAGCAAGCACTCGCAGAAGAAAAATTGAAGTCAGAGATATGCTTGATGTCGAAAACCCTACCAAGAAATATGGTTTGGAATCTGTCTACAAATCTCGTTTGGACGAGCAGCCTTTGCAAGTTACAGAAGATACTTTGTTATCTTGGCTTAGTAAATCTGATGGGGTAAGCTTGGTTACAAATTATTATTGTGCACTTAAACCAGATTTATTTAAGTCTTTCTATATCAAGACCAATTATACATTTCAAGGTTCTGATCATTATATAAGCCATACATAAATGTGCATTGTAAAATCACATGTTTTTATGATTTGCAGGCTTCGCTCCCCCAAATCTTAGAGCATTTTCCTGGATCCAGCAAGGATTTTATTGTTGAACTGCTATCACGACTCGAGAGCGAATTTTTAGTATATAGCAAAAATAGCATTTACAAAGTCATGTAATTAGTTTTGTCTTTACTCATTCCAAGTATAAAATGCAATATATTTAAGGTTTCTGATTTCTTTTGATCCCTGTTTTTGACCCATTTGATTTTTGGGAGGTTTCATTTAACAATTACACTCACTAACATCTTTTAGCCACGGTTGTGCTCCTGAAAACATGGTTTGGAAATGTGAGTCAGCATGTTCAGAAATCATCCAGATAGCAGTGATTTATGATTAGATCCGCACTGTTTTGTAAATTTTGTATGAACTCTGCACATTCAAGAGTATGTGTACCTATTTTAAAAAGGCAAGCTGTGATTTATGATTAGATCTCACTGTTTTGTAAATTTTGTATGAACTCTGCACGTTCAAGAGTATGTGCACCTATTTTTAAAAGGCACGCTATTACTGAGCTAACCAGGAACGAGGTGTATTGAATCTAGTTAGTTTTGTGCAGTTGTAAGGGTGTGTCGTTTTTATTTATTCCTTTCTTTCAACTTGAAGAGAAACCCTTTTGGCTCTGATTTTTACGGCTTCTGGTCTAGGAAACTCAATGGTTCTTACACTTGATGATGGTTAAAGTGCATTGTCTCCCCAATCACAACTCGCTAACAATAGATAAACATCAATCGATTACATCATGAAATTGCAAGCACTAATAATAGATATTTTTCACCATTGTTTATGGAAATTAGAATTAATTTTCTAATGTCATGGATGCTGTAATTGCTTCATGTACAAAATTACTAGTAGCATTTTGGCTTCAAATTTATCAGTTCTATGTTGTGGAAAGGTTGTTTGATGCGGTGGATTTAAGGATAACAGATAAAATAAATATCCTCTTCCATGCTTTATCATTCTCCGATGTACCAACACTGTCATTGCATTCTATAACCATAATAAGTAAATGCTTATTTGGGACAAAAATACAGTTTACTGCTTTTGAAGATTTGAATCATAAAATTAGCAATGCATCAGTTTTAGCTCTTGGTAATTTGTCTTCACCATTTCTGAACTGCAGTAGTTATGTATTATTTGAGATGACTTGTTGCAAGGAGTGAATTTGGTGTTTGCTACTGTGAACTTTTTTATGGGGAACTTTTAAACAATTTTATATATGACAAGAAATTATATACATATAAAAATGGACTTAATAAATATTAAGTAAAAAATATGTATCATATAATGATCATTTTATTTCTATTGTATGATAATTAATATAGATATTTAAAATACATTCATTTAAAAGACATTATGAGATATTTTTCATGTTTTTCAAATAGATGTATTTAAGATATTTTTTATATAAAATTTTCATAATTATTTACTTCATACTTTATGTACATGATCAAGTTTTATGAAAATAAATTTTCTTAAAATACAATTTTTTCCAAAAAATCAACTTATTTTTTCAAAACTTGAATGAAAACAAAGTAAATTATTTACTTCATATATTTTAATTATTTTTTAAATAAGATATTTATTAGTTTAAATTATGACAAATATATAGCTATGTTATTTTACTTGATTATTTTGAAGACATTTCTTTTAATATACTTGTAAATTATTATAAAAGAGGGAAGTATTTCAATTTAAATCTTAACTTGTAATTGTAATAAAATAAAGAACTTTCAAATTTAATGTAAAAGATAAGAGCTTTTGTTAGCACACTCACACAATTACACGCCACCCCTTGTCATTATAGAATTTTGGTGTAATAGTTTTAGTTTTATTTTTATTTTTTAATATTAATATTAAGTGATTTTTTTATTTATTTGCCTAGTAAATTTTATTATTTATTCATGTATATTATAGGTTTGTGTGTGTAAATATGTAAATTATAAAAAAAAATATATTAGAGTTAAACCTTTAATGTGTAAACCAATTTTTATGTAACTTGTGTATAAATAGAGACAATACATCCCACTATTGAAAAATATTAAGTCAAGAGTTTTAGTTACAAT
>VDFB02374681.1:0-48538 GCA_007258455.2 Sequoia sempervirens | reverse complement strand
TTTAGCAGAGAGTCATTCAGTTGGTGAATCAGTTGGTTACTATGGTTTCCACATCTATAATTGTAAATGGATATCCTGCCAGATTCCTTCAAAACTCAAGAGGTTTAAGACAGGGTGATCCTATCTCACCTATTCTTTTCACAATAACGGTTGAAATCCTAGGAAGGAATCTTAAAAGATTGATTGAACATAGGTCTCTTGCTAGTCTTAGTCCTTCTTCCACTAATCTGATTTGTTCTCACCAACAGTTTTTTGATGACACTATGTTGATGGGAATATCTACGGTGAGTGAGGCTAAGACTTTGAAAAAAACTTTGGAAGTGTATGAGAAGGCGATTGGATAGATGGTCAATAGATAGAACAGTTCCCTTTTCTTCTTCAATACCCCTGAGCATAAACAGGTCAAGATTGCAAGAATCCTTGGTTGCAGAGTGGAATCCTTACCTTCTTCTTATCTTGGACTTTTTTTATTCCTTAAACCTCTGGATTCCTTTTGGTGTTTGTTGGTTGACAGATTCAGAAATAAGTTGGGAGAATGGAAAGGAGCTCTTTTGAGCCAAGCTGGAAAAATTCAACTTATAAAGCTTCTCTTCAGAACCTCCCAGTCTATGCTTTAAGCCTTTTCAAAATTCCTGCTAAATATGTTGAGGCCATTGAAAATATCCAAAAAAGATTCCTTTAGTCTGGAGTGGAGGAAAGAAAGAGAATGCCTCTTATAGGGTGGGATTTGGTTTGCAAACTGAAAACCTTTGGGGGTTTAGGTCTCAGAAAAATTAGAATCATGAATAAGACTCTTCTAGCCAAACAAATATGGAGATCCTTCTCGTCCTGTGGAGAATGGAAAGACATTTTAAGAAGTAAATATATGGCCGACAGGATGTCCCTCAAAGCATTGTTGGACTCTCCTATTCTACCTCATGGCTCAGCTTGTTGGAATGATATGATTGCTAGGAGAAAAATTTTGGAATCAGGGATTGGATGGCACATTAGAAGTGGCAATCAAGCCATATTTTGGGAGGATAGATTGATTTTTAAGGAACCCCTCATCAAAATTGAAATATTTAATAGATGGGAAGAGTTATGTAAAGCTTCTTTTGGGGAGCTTGTCAAAGATTATTGGTATGAAGGAGACTGGGTGAACTTATGTGTGATTAGTCAGGAGTTGGCTCAGCTTCAATCCACCTTAAAGGCTGTCAGTTTGGGATAGACTCAGCAGGATGATATTCTTGTTTGGATGGACAACCCTTCGGGTAACTACTCTATCTCTTTGGTTGTCTCTTTGTTGTCCCTTTCTCAAGCTCCCCCTCCATTCTAGTCAAAAGCGTGGATAAAACACTTGACTCCTAAAGTCAATATCTTCTTTTGGATTATGCTTCAGAACAAGGTGCTTACGGTTGACAATCTTTGTAAACGGGGATTTCAAATCCCCGATAGATGTTACCTCTGCAAGTGTGAGGTGGAGTCAGCTAACCACTTTGTTTCTCCACTATCCATTTGTTTACATAATCTGGGGAAAATTATTACCCCTCTGGAATATCTCTTGGGTGTTCCCCCAGACCATTGAAGATCTCTTTTTACAGTGGAAAGCCCCTACCCATAATCCCTTCATTCGAAGGTTATGGGATTTTATATTCCCTTTTGTTGTTTGGGGAGTGTGGAAGAATGTAATAACAAAATTTTCAGGGATAAGGAGATGTTGGAGAATAATGTCGTTGAGAAAAAATTTAGGCTTATAAAGGAAAACTTCAATGTGATTCCCCAAAAAGCTCTTAACCTTGAAGTAGTGGTGTGTACTCCCTATGATCTAATGATAGCAAAGGATTGGAATATTAAAGTGGATGTTTCTTTAGCATCCAAGCCAGCCAAGAAAAGTAGGGAGGGTGTGTGTTGGACCTTTCCTCCAAACGGTTGGTATAAGGCCAACTTTGATGGCACCACGAAGGGCAATCCGGGCATGGCCGGAAGTGGAGGTGTGTTAAGGGATTCAAAAGGTAATTTTATGGTGGTTGTGGCCATATCCCTAGGTCATCAAACCATGTGGCGGAGGCTATAGGAGTTTTTCAAGTTTTAAAGTTAGCTCATAATTTGAATATAAAAAATTTATGGCTAGAAGGGGATTCTAAAAATATCATTGATTGTCTCTTAGGAAGGACCCCCCTCTTGGTCGATAAAGAATTGGATTGATGAAGCAAAGTCTATTCTAAACAAGTTCGATAAATTAAAAGTATCACATGTCTACAGGGAAGCTAACAGCGTGTCAGATTACTTTGTGAATGAAGGGGTAAGGAAGCAAGGATTGAACACATGGCAGAACTGTAGGGACTTGAGAGCTGAAGTCAGGGCCTTACTAGATTATGATGTTACACATGGGAAAGAGGAAAATACATTTAATGATTAAAGGGAAAGGGGCTAAGTACATCAAAATCAAGAGATTTGATGGGGTTGTGTCATATTACTTAGCTAGGAAGAAAAAGCAGCACGCTTTGTGGGTACATTAGAATGGTTGTGTAAATCTACAACAGGTGCTCAGTGCTAGTAGAGTCTGCAGTAAGGTGCAAATGAAAATGGGGGGGATAGGAAAAGAGTTGAGCTAAAAAGCTATGAGGTGCACATGAGGAATGAAAAGGTCTAGAAGCAGATTGTAAGAGGTGAGTTGATTCCATTTTTGGAAAAACTTCATGGGCTTGATACTATGGCCACAAACTATTTTGAGAAGAACTAGAACAATGGTGAAATAATCCTCTTTGGGAGAAAGGTGAAACTGGATGAGAAAATTATAGGGGAGGTGACTGGAATGTCTATCGAAGGTGTAAAGTTTTATCATGAAAAAAGGTTTTCTGATGAGGCGGTAATCAAATTCCCTAAGAAGGATAAGGAGAAATTGAAACTAGTTAAAATTTCTAACAGCTATTTCAAAATTGACACCATCAAGGCACTGTGGAGAAAGGTGCTTCGTGTTATTATGGAGTATATCACCCTGGATGGGAGATTCACTAGAGTTTATGGTCATCATTTTTCCATTCTTAACCACTTGCACCATAAGGTACAGATTTCTTTGCCTCACTATTTGTTATGTTCGTTGAGTAATAGCCTTGAGGACCATAAGAAAAATCCCAAGAGGTACCCTATTCTTCATCTTGGTCTTATTAGGTTACTATATGAACACTATCAAAGCATGCCAGCTTTATCCAAACCTGTTGCCTCCATAGTGTCTGAGGACTATGACAGGAACAGTGGGAGTTCAGAGAATCAACCTTACCAGGAGAGAATTGTTGAAGCCCACCTGTCCTCTGAGATGTCTGGTAAGAAAACCCATCCTAGAAAACCCCAGCTTGCTAAAGTTAACCCTAAGACCTACCCTGACTACCCTGTCCCCTTAAAGAATCCTGCTCTCAAGGGCTCCCCTGCCAACAAGTTGGTTTCCTACTCTGTAGACTCTTTGGAGGACATAGCTGAGAACCCTAAAGCTAGCAAAAATTATGTGCCCTCCCCTCCTACCTCTTTCAGAGTTGATGGTACTAGATTTCCTAGCTCCTAGCAAATGTTCAGCCTCCTCATCTTAGACTGGGTTGGTCCTAACGATATTCTTGCCTCTACAAAATTAGAATTGGTGACATTTTCGAGGGGGTTTTGAAATGGGCCTATCGGAAATTAATGATCTTAATAAAGGCCAGGGCTCTGTATAGCAAGTCCCGGGAGGGGCTAGGAGCCTAAAGTTAGCTCTCAGCAATGAAGAAGGAAAGCGAGAAAAAGAACAACAACTGGTACGGGAGGAAGGTGACAGAGGGATAAGTACAAGACTCTGGGCAGAATGTTCAAAATTAAAATAACATAGAAAACTATTGTGGAACAAAACCATAAAATGAAACAGGCATAATGCCATCATCATCTGATGTTATGTCACGAAAGCTGGAAAAATGCAGCAGGGGGTTCGTTGGTCATTGACCTAAAAGAGAACAAGGATAAAAGAAAGAATGAGGATCGGAAAGGACCCGTGCCAACCTTAAAAGGAAATCACCTCCTACTACCTAGATGGTTCAGATTTTGAAGAGGGGGTTCAGGATATGAACGATTTGGAAGCTGAGACTGCAGAGTTATTAAAGGCCCAAATTTAGTTGTTGCTGGATTTTTGTCTAGTTTTTTGGTTTTGTGGCCTTCACTAGCCTTTTTTCGGGGTTGTGGAGTTGTCTTGTTGTTTTAACAACCTTTCTTCTTTTGGTGTCTTTACTTGATCTTATCTTTTGTTTGTAAACTTTGTGGTTTGGTCCTTGCTTGAAACCCATTTTTTTTCTTCTTTCAAATAACATGCAAATGCTATCAACTTACTAAACCCTTATTGAAGAAATCTAAAGATATAATAATGGCTACTCCAAAATACTTGATTAATACTTGATTCAATGATGCAAAGTTCTTGAATGCTTGAATGAATGGGTGAATAAGTGAACTTGATGAATGGGGGGTTAAAATGTGAAGAAAAACACTTATTTATACATACTTGTGCCTTAGTAACTTGAAGATACCTCATCACAGGCCGACATAAGGTGATTTTAAATAAAAACCCAAAAGAAAATTTGAAATATTTTGAATTTTGAGCCAAGAGGGACTCATTCACCACCAATGGCGAATGGGTTCCACTTTGGACTTGAAAGTGGGTGTTGTGAAATTAAGTCACATTTAATGTTGTTTTATTAGAGCTTTACATTAAAGCACGCTTAATTAAGGCCTTATAAGGGCATAGGGTGAACTAAAGAGCATAAGAAATGTGTAAAAATAGTGATAACAAGCCTAGAAGAAGCATGAAATCTTGTTACAAGACTTTTACAACTTGCTTAAGGAAATGGGACTTGATAGAGTGATGAAAGGTGATTTTTTAGGTGAATTGTAATGAATAGAGTCTAGAAGAGTGTAGAAATGTTTTACAACACTTCACAACACCTTCACAAGATGCCATAATTTGAATTTTTAGGACCTAATGTGAGTGTTCAAGCCACGTGCAGCATTAAATCAAGAAAAATGGACAAGAAGCAATGTGAAGAAATGCCTAAAGACCATGAAAAGTGACAAGGGGCCATTTTCTATAGTTCTATCAATTGGTTTGATTACCTAAAAGGGGTTTGACAAAGGAAATCCTCTATTCACTAAAATCAACAAGTTTTTCTTCCCTTAAATATGTGATTGCAGGTTTTAGGTTGAAGAACAAGATTTGGAGAAAAATTGTCAAAGTTGAAGATTTGTCATTCTAAGAAGGTGTAAAATCCACCCGAAAAAAAGGTTTAAAAGCATAGCTTTTATGCTTTAAAACATACACCATAGTTTCCTAATAGTTAGGTTCATTTTAGTTGTTATTTGCATCTTATTTTGTATGTTGAAGTGATATTGGCTTGGAAAATCAAGTGATCTATCTCATTTGTACTCACATTTGGGATAAATCCTATTTTTCTACATTTTAGCTTGTTACAATCATCATAAGACCAACCAAGCATGCAAGAGATCCAATAATATAATCAAAATATTCCATCCAAGTTGAGCACCCTTTTCCATGTGGAGACATTGCTTATAATGTTACAAATATTAAATAATTTCTCCTAAACATAGAACTTTGCAAAGTTTGTAACATCACCTAATCAACTAGTCTCAACAATTTAAAATAACATGTCTCAACACACCATTATGTATCAAATACAAAATCCTACATGTTCTAGAGTGTCATTTTGTGGGGAACTTTGCTTGATTATGTTAATACTATACATGTAATGTTAAAAATAAATGTCTAAGGAGCAACTACAAGTTATTTCAATCATACCTTTAGTGTGTAAGGATTATTGAAGCCTTTCTTTCAAATATTCCCTTTCTTTTTGGGTGATAAATCTTGTACATATAAGAAACATGAGTTTGAACTTAAAAGAATATAAGCTATTATTCACCACACATATGAAGTGCTTGACTTAAGCTTGAATAGTGTTTCTATCACGGAATTATCATGCTACCATTAATGCTACTCTAACTATCTTACATTTATGTATTTATTAAATATTAGATACATGCATCAATATTTTTACTTCAAAATATTGTATTTTAATCAAGCTTAGAATATACATCACCCTAATTGCCTACTTGCCATTGAGAACGAATGATACATGGGATTTTAACAAGGTTTCATTTGAGAGGACTACTAGAGAGGTTTGGGAACCAACCCTTTGGGTCTAGTTGTAAAAAATAAACACTAGTTAGATATGTATTCCTAAAATTTTAAACACCAATAAAAACATTAATATGCTCTTCGTCAACAAGACTTTCTAGGAAGAATGCAAGATATTGAATGTAAGTGAATTGTATCCCATGTTGTCTTTTAGAAATATCCTAATATATTAAGGTTCAATAATTTAGCTATTAGAAATTAATTACATGTCATTGTATCAATACAAATATATAAGCTCATTATGAAGGCTCAAGTTTAATTATTAATAAAATACGACTTCTTTAATTATGGTTTTCTAGGAAAGATTTGTATGCATAGTCCAAATTCAAAGTTTTACAAAGAAAAAAAGATTCTAATAAAAAAAGATTTATTTTAAAGTATTCATATTTGGTCTACAAATTATTTATGTATTTAAATGTAATATCTTACATGCAAATTACATATTAAGATGTTATAGTTTATCTTATAGTTTATCACTATTTTGTTGGCCTTCTCCTCCTTTTTTTAATGGAGCTTTGTTGCTTTGAGCCTTGGCTTGGAGGCACTTGCATAGTTGTAGCAAGCTTTTTTTTCTATTTTGGAAGAAGGTGTAGCTTCTTCTATTGATTAAACTTTAGGTTGGTGAGGTTTCCTACCTTTCTATTGGAACCTCTCCATTTTCCTTTGAAGATATTTTGTATGGCTTGGTGAACTTGATACAATTTCACTCCAAGGCCCCTAGATGCCAAAGCTTGTTGAGTTAAGTGGGAAAGGTCATACAATAATTGACTCCGAAAAGTGTGAAGTGATTGCAATCATGGTGCTTGACCAAATACTTTCAAGTTGATGGTACTTCATCAATAAAGCCACTACTTGCCTTAGTAATTTCCTCTTCTTCTTCTTCCCTTCGCCATGCTCCAAAGACACCTATAAACTAAATGTTGTTCACATCATAGTTGGATGCAAAGGAGTCATGCTCTTCATTCCAAAGATTTTCCTATACTCCATTCATTTCCACTCGAGCATGTGTACACTTTGGCTATATAATCTCTTTCCTATATTTCTACTAGATCTTATTTTCCCCTCACTTGAATCTTGAGTCTTATGCATATTGTAGAGGTCACACGTGATGAGTTTTATAGGTCATAATTGTGGATAGGCACATAGCATCTCTCCCAAGGCGGGAGAGAGGCTTTGTAGGAGTTCACATATCTTGACATAGAGGCTTTAAAGGTCTCCCGTGAGATGCCTCTTAGCATCAATAGTCAATTAACTTTGACGGACGGATTTCTACCTAGAGTTGGGCTTTTGATATAGTTATACATAAAACCATCTAGATGCTACATCAAACAATCCTCTATGAGCTCCAATCTAAGGTCTGCCCACTTCAACATCATAAATTGTTATGTGGCCCTCTTATTAATTGTAATTTCTTTCAAAGAGAAAGGGATAGCATACATTACACTTTTCTTTCTCCTAACATTCTAGTGGTCAAACAAACTTGATTGCTAAGACTTTGTTGAAGACAATTTTAGGAAGCTGAAAGACGACCTTCTTGAAACCATGAAGCCAAATTATCATGAAACTTGCTTCAAAGTACCAATCAGTCGGAACCTTTCTATTTATCAACAACCCTTTCTCTCGGTTGCTAAGGTAAGTGAATTCGTCATAGTTCAAGCTAGCAAAAGAGGAGCCAAGAAGTTTTCTATGAACTTGTAATGGTCTGAGGTTAATGAGGGCACAAGGGTCCATGCGATACCATAACTATCCTTGCGGAGGTGAAGGATTCGTCCGTGACGTCCATATGAATGAATCCATAAAGGAAGCGAGTATTATGATACATTTATAAGTGCATATGGATGAGCATTTGAACTTGAGTTGAAATTGGTCTTCTACTAGTGGATGGTGTTGACAATGACCTCCGTAAAGCCGGACGAGAACACTTCTTCTTGCCTGATAGTCTTCAGCTTGTGGAGAGCTCCTAATGGAAATCTTGAACCATTATATTCTCATTTAGGCCTAAGATAAAGACTAGCATTGGGCACGAATCGCGGATGTCAATCTTGAATTGGGTGATACTAAGGAGAATGGACGAAAGCTTAGTGCTATCCTTAATTAGAAAAAAAGCTGAAGTGAGAGTCTACAAAACTCGCATTAAGTGCTGAGCATTAAATGACGTTTGCCCAGTCCACGTCATGGAATAGCTCTAAATATAATATTGATTGGCTTTAAGAACTCGCATTAAATGTTAAGAACGTTAGCATGGCGTGGACTACAAAACTCGCATTATTGTGGCTACAAATCTCGTAAAGGAAAAGTTTTGAATAAGGAGAATGCACGAAAGCTTAGTGCCATCCATATGCTGTTTTTCCTTTACGAGATTTGTGCCAGACAAGCTGAAACGATGTTGGTGGCGGCAGGCCATTGCTGTAAAAACTCTCCTCCTTTCCCACTTTCATGTTCATTTTTTGTTTTAATTGTGGTGATAAGTTGCTTTTCGTAGGAATAATGTTTTGTGTTAACTCGTTCCGAACGCTTTTGTGGTTTGTGTAGAGAGGTACAACGTCAGATCGGATGTGACTGTATTTGAGGAAGTTTGTGGTCCTCACAGGCTTTTATCTTTCACTCTAAGCTTAAGTGCAAAAATTTGAAATAACCATCCATAGTTTTTTTATATTCTTTTCATGGTCAATTCTTTTTTCGATGTTCTAAAATACCTGTGACATTCACACATTTTTTTGAATGGTGAGATGCAACACTTTGTCTCTATTGCAATAGGATTTGATGCTTTCATTCACGTTTGTTCACTTAACTAATACTTACTACACATGATTGCTACCATTGCAGCCTTAGCCAGGGATTGCAGCCCATTTCTCAAAATGGGAACACACTGGGATGCTTAATAATGATATCAACCGGAATATTTGTATTACATATTTCCACCGCTTATGTATGTATGTTTGTTTGTTTTTCGTTATTATGAGTCTTCATTTTGTTTATAAGAAAACTCATTGCACCAGACACAAATATGTTAAGGGATGGTGTACATGCACTGTGAGTTCCATGGAATGCACTCTATGCTTTCTGCATTGAATCTGAACCTATTATGTTAAGAAGCATGTGTAATTTTAAATAAATAGCATAATCTAAATGGTAGATTGAATTAAATAGTATAAGTTATTAATTAATTTTATCTTTTAATTGATGAATTTAAACAGTAGTCTATTGTTTGTTAATTTGAAAGTCAAATTAAAAATAACAAACAATGTCTGAGTTCTTTCCTTCTAAATTAGTTGAGCTACAACATTATTAATTAATCTAATGTGTCCTCTAAAATAATTCAAATAAAATAATAATGTAAGATGTAGATTCATTTTCGAAGTACCTAAAAGTGCACTGTCCTATCAGAGAGTTATTTGAATCGTGCTGTCAATTTTTTATTGAAAGTGGGTGCTTAATCTATTCACTCATATTATGTTATTGTCGATATCAACATTATTATAATATTAAATAATTCAACAATCAATAATAATTTTATATCTTTGATATTTAAGAATATCTCCTCAGTCTCCCCATTTTAATTGAGACAGTAATGAAAATGAGTAGGATTTGCACCTAAATTGACTGTTTGCGACTCCATTCACATCGACACATAATTTTCAACCATTTACAATATCATTTCAACATTAATCTTTTTGGTCTTTGCAAGCTTTTCTGAGGTCTCCATTTGAGTATCGTTTCAACGTATTGTCGGTACAAACAACTGTGACTCCTTTGCACCATCCATACTTAATGTTTATAAATCCTTGCCAAGAACATCCTTCTCACTTGTACGTTAACATTAATATTCTGCTGCTCTTGCGATTTGCTTCTCAACAATATTTTTGTCTCCCGGACATTTATGACAGTGTCAGGGGTTTGGTCATAGCATTTAGAACTTACTGTAATTATCCGTACAACTGTTATCCATACAACTGTTTCATATTGGAATGATTTTTTTGTTCAATCTAACATAAAAGAACATAATTATAATACTTCCTTTATATAATGTGTTAGAAATAATTTAGGTGTGAAGTCTATATAATCAAAACGAGGACATTTCAACTTCGTAAACTTCAGTTCGAATAACTTTTGGTCTTCTGTTTTTCATTGCGACCGGTAGAACTTCGACATTGGATAGCAAACCTTTCAAACACAGCGAGATTTTTCGTCTTTTGCAGTGTTTTGGAATTAAGCCTTTTTGGATTTGCTTTCTACATTTGTCGTGCTATTTCTTTAGGTAAAACAAAATAGCTTTATTGAATTGCATTCACACAATGACAACCTTTTGTAAAGTTTTTCTTTGATTTTGCTCTTTGTTTCTTTACATATTGATGTGGCATTATTAGTAGAAAGAATATTGAAGCATTATTTTTGAAAAGAATATTGTATAATAATAATATTTAGAATAAAAACAAGATTTTTGAGAGAAAAAGTAGAAGAGAATAGAACAATCATAATATAATTTGATCTTATATGATTATAGTTTTTCAAAATTATGAGTTAAAATTAAGTCAAGGTGTTCCAAATTCAATCCATGTGTCCCACCTTCAAGAGTAACGCCTACCATCATAATATAACTTTAGATTGATTAGTTTCAGCCCTATAATTAAGAGGTCCAAGTGTGTTTCCCAAGCACTCTAACATGAGGCAATGATTGGACTTACAAATTATTATAAGTAGTTAGTCAAAGATGTTACTCATATTCTGCCTAATAATTCCCTATCCAATGTATTGTTACAATCATCATAAGAAAAATGAAATGTGAAGGAGATCAAATAATAGAATATGAAGGTTCCATCTAAGTGGGACAACCTTTTCCATGTGGAATCATTACTTACAATATTAAAAATATTAAATAGTTTCTCCTAAACCTAGGACTTTGCAAAGCTTATAACAATACCTACTCAACTAGTGCAAACACTATAGAAGAACATATCTAAACACACAATTATGTATCAAATGCAAAATCCCATATGCTCTCATATCATTTGTGAGGAAATTTCTTTGATTATGCTGATAATATAGACAAGTTACAAAAGTAAATGTCAGGAGAAATTAAAAAATTATTCAATCATACCTTTAGTGTATAAAGATTGAAGGCCTTTCCTTCCAATCTATCCCATTCTTTCATTATCTTCTAAATATGAAAAATATGAGTTCAAACCTTAAGAAAAATATAATTATAACAGTCATCACTCATAAAGTTCTTAACCTTGAATAGTGTTTCCATATGGACTTCTCTTACTAGCATTAATGCAACTCTAACCATCTTACAAATAGGCCTACATAGTGCTGGAAATATGATTGTCATTGATGTCAAAACAGAGATTATTGGCAATATAGTGATCATTGATGCCTGAGAATGTCATATGTCAGTGGATTAGTCATAGGTAGAATGGTGAAGATCGATGGAGAGAAAATAATGTTTTGCAAAGTTACAATATTGCATTAAAAGTTGCACTATTGTCATGAAAAGTTGTCATGATTTTATAGAGACTATTTCCAGAGTTTTGTGGAGAAAACAAATGACAGATCTGATATGGATTTTTTAAGTACTTTTCAAAAGTATGATTTGTAGGTCTAGATGATAAGAGATGAGCTTAGAATTGAATTATCTTTGCTCTCGACCATTATTAGTGTTTCTTAGTAAAACCCTAAGGGATTTATTCATGGAACCACTCAGTGTTTCTATTTTTGCGTTGATTGGAAATCGACGATAATCAGAGGCTTAAGTCATAACTTAAGCCTTGAGGGTCATTGAGTAACCGAACCCTTCATCCTAGTGCCTACTGGTTTGGTGGAGTGCTTAAGGACTTTAATATTTCCTAAGTCCATAGGTTGAATATGTGTTCAAGCTTGATCAATGGTTGTGATCAAATGTTGAAGATCGAGTGACTCCTACATGCCCGCAAAGCTACAAGTCTGATGTTAGCTCTTGGCTGCAGAATCATAGAATTCTACCATGTGTCTAGTGGGACCAAGTTCACTTTGCCTTGAAAGATCAATGGTGCATGTTGAAGGAGAATATTTGATGGCTCCCACATGTCTGCAAGCCCTTTGGTGGGCCCAATATTTTTTATTATGGAATTGTGGAGTCTTGCCACATGTCTAGTGTGACCAAGTTTCTCAGCTTTGTAAAGATTGATGACTCTGATGAACAAGAAGATCAATGGTTTCCGCTTCTCTGTAGAGGAGATTGTGGGTCCTATATCAACCCGTAGAACCATGGGATGGTTTACACGGACTTGTTATGATGTGGGTGATGCATAAATAGAATATATTACATATCAGCAATTTTGATTGTAAAGATAAAGATCAATGGTTTTATTTAAATTATGGAAAAATTGTTAGTCCCCATATGCTTTACTTTGAGAAATGAAAAAAATATGTGTAGAAACAATTTATTAATGTAATGTAAGCCTTTATTTATATAGAATATTGATCTAATTCAATTATTGTTGTGTGCCAAGTGCACTTGAGTTAGGAGATTGATGACTAATTCACCATTATATTTCCAAAATATTTTGATACAACAATATCTATAATAGCAGGAAACAACAAGTGTCTAAAGGTAATTGCAATACAAAGGTACTATACATCACATCTTTAGTTTCTGAGTGCAAAGTGAAAATGTGCTAATTAAAGAAATAATGACAAGTGGCAATTATTCATTGCATCAGACAACTCATATGCATCACATATATCATTCTTCAAGTGCGAAGCAAAAACATGCTAAGAAAATGGTATACAATAAAGATCAACGGCACAAATTTAAAGAGAGATTGATATAACAATTGTGTTTTAAAATTGAGACATTTATCAACAGAGATCATCAGACCATGGTGCAAAGATGGAGATATATGGTCAACATTTAAAGTTTTGAAGTTCTCAATGGTCAAGTGGTGGAACTTGTAGTCAAACAGTGGAAACTGATATAGAAGATAAAATCCGATTTGCCATAATAGCTCAAAATTGAGTTTTTATTGGTTGAACTACATCATGAAGGTTCAAGCAGTGATAAGATTAGATACTAGTTGAATTACACAATATGGTCATTTATTGAGCATGAGACTAGATGTGTATCAAATCTAGGGTTTTATACAAAGAAGTCAAGCGGTGTTACATGGTGTGTAAAAAGAAGACAAGTTTCCATTAAGAATTGAATGTTGTTGAGTACGATGAGAGAGTGTGTAGCTTAGGAATGAGTGTGTACATGGCTTAGAGAAAAGAAAGAGAAGTTTAGTAGAGTTGAGGCCAAATAATTGAAGACCTAGATCAAATGCAGATATACATCTAAGATACACATTCAAAGAGAAGAGAAGAGATGGATGTTGTCAATAAGATTTTAAGCAACAAAAGAGGAATTTATCCTATAATTGTAGAGAACAGTGGATGTTCTAAGGAAAAGTGGGCAGAGCAGAGAATAAGATACACATGAACAGTTACAGGCTAGACCTGTAACATGGAATTGGATTCACTAGAGTCACTTTTGTAAACTGGAGTTGTAGGTCCATAATTCTGGTTGGTTGATGCCATTAGAAAGTTGAATTGGGTCTATGCCATCAGAAAGTTGAATTGGGTCTTAGTCAGGGAGTAGGTTCTTCCTTAGAGTTGGTGCTCTTAAAATAGGGGATTGGTGTTTCCTTAGGGTTGGTGCCCTTAAACATTGTAACCAGTGAGGTTTTTATTGTGAGGTTGGATTAGAACAATAAATCCTAGCAACTATTCTCACCATGGTTTTTCCCATATTGGGATTTCCATGTATATTTGGTGTAATTTGTACTTTTGTGTGTGTGTGATCTCTGCATATTCCTATAAGTTTACATTAAAAGTTTTAAAGGAATATTTTTATTTAAATCTATTGATTCAACACCCCTCTGAATAGATAGTTATGTTCCAACACATAGTCATCATCTATTTGTGTAAGTTTGATGGTGATGTGATGAAATCCCCACAAATGGTGAATTAGAAAGCACCACATATGGAAATGTCACCATCTATTGATCTGGAATCAAAATTTATCTTAAGGGTAGAGGAGAGTAAATATTCATGGTTTATGGGGATACATTATTATAAAATTGGCATAAGGACTTATTATGAAATAGGAGTAAATAATTGATTTGTAATGCATGATGGATTCATCCTAGAGGTTTGTGCATCAATCACGATTGATTGGGTGAATGGTGTTTGTGAAAATGATGGATAGGTCAAGACTATTGAGCTTGACATTACTTGAGATGAATGTGATGAAAATTTAGATGTTAAACTAGGAAAATGAGTGGATAAGTAGCCAATAGAGAAATAAATTGAGTGGTCAATATTGACATGGTATGGGTAGGATCTTCTTGTGTTTGTTTTTGAACCAAAGGGGTGATAAGAAGTGAGGAGCTTGCAATTGGAAGGTTTGTCTTGGGCATTACTAATGAGAAGGGTGATGATACTGCTAATTAAATAGGCTAAGTATAAGGTAATTAGAATATTAGTGCAATAAGAAAAATAGTATGAAGACAAGGGGTTGAAACACTTATGTATACCGAGGTGATGATTGGAAGTGGATACTCTCTTTGTTGTATTCATACTTCCTATAGTGCTGTAAATTGCCACCTTTAACAATTTCACACTAGGTTTGGCACCCTCTTAAGTGCATCAACCTAATTTTTCTTTTTATTTACTCATTTAATTGTCATTTTTGAGAAATTTAATTAATCCTTATTTATCGAGCTTTGACTAAGCTTAAAAGGCCAAGACTAAGGCACCCAATATCCTTTTCCCACCTAATTAGGCCCTAAATCTCAAATATTGTTGTCGACCTCAATATGTTTAAGAATTCAAAATTAGTTGTTAACTTATCTTAGCAGTTAATACAAAATATTTTTAAAATCATTTAAATATAAGTTATTTCCTGCATTTGAACATCTAAGCAATCTAGCAACTTAATCTCTCTCTAGAAAATCTCTCTCTTTCTCTATTCTTCCCTACATGCTAGCTACAACTCTCTATTTTTTTATGCAAACTAACCCTTGTAGCTAATCAAGAAAAATCATTACTTCTTCATCAAATATTTGTGACAACCTATGGTGTGACATCACTTCAACAAGGATTTCATACTTATGGTAACTTTATCTTATGTTATTCATTTATTGTAGTCATTTATATTTAATTTATCTCTACTCCTGTGAGAGAACATGATATTTATCATCATTATCATTGTTGTTGTGGAGATGGGAGCACCAACATGAGTTTTGACTAAGGAAAAATATGATACAACACAATCTTTTTCCTCCTTTTGTGTTTGTAGATCTGAGTCTGAAACTTCTGACAATGATAGTTGCAGAAGGATAGAGCAGACAGTGACTAAGTGACCTATCTTCTAAAAATCCAAAAACCCTAGGACTAAGGAACCCCATACCCCTATCTCTCCATTTCAAGCTCTACTTTCTATGTCAGGTGTCCCACTATCTACACATCTCAGATATGTAGAACTGTTTTTGTGATTTTCTATTTCTGTTTGTGTGATCATTCACATTTTCAAATTGAAGCTTATATCAATTAGGTTAATTAAATCCCACTCATCAAATCTTCCCTCTTTGCAAAAAAGGAACAAAATCTAGGAAAATTGGCTCTCCTTTGAGGTAGTTAGTCAGTCTTTAAACCCTCATTAGTTTGTGTTTGAATGTTAATCAAATAAAAGTTAGACCTGAGTTAATTTACTAGTTAGAAATGGGATCATTTTTCCCACTTAAGATTTCCTTAGCATCCAATTCTTCAAATTGGATCCCTATTGTATTATGATCCTTCTCCTTCTCCTTTCTTTAATGGAGCTTTGTTGCTTTGAGCCTTGGCTTGGAGGCACTTGCATAGTTGTAGCAAGTAATTTTTATTTGTATAGTCCAAAAGAAGGTGTAGCTTCTTCTATTGATTAACGTTTAGGTTAGTGAGGTTGCCTACCTTGATCTTGGAACCTCTCCATTTTCCTTTGAAAATATTCTATGTGGCTTGGCAAACTTGATACAATTTTACTCTAAGGCCCCTAAAACCAAAGCTTGTTGAGTTAAGTGGGCAAGGTCCTAAAATAATTGACCTTGAAGAGAGTGAAGCGATTTCAATCATGTTGCTTGACTAAATACTTGAGATGATGACACTTCCTCAACTAAGGCAATACTAGCCTTAGTAATTTATTCTTCTTCTTCTTCCTCTTGTTGTTCTCCAAAGCCACCAATAAACTAAATGTTGTTCACATTATAGTTGAATGCAAAAGATTCATGCTTTTCATTCCAAAGATCTTCCTAAATTCCTTTCATTTCCACTTGAGCATGTGTACACTTTGGCTATATAATCTATTTCCTATATTTCTAATAGGATTTGATTTTCCCCTCACTTGAATCTTGAGTCATGTATTTTGCAGAGGCCACAAGTCATTATTTTTTTGAGGTAATAATTGTGGATAGGAACATAACATCTCTCCCAAGATGGGAGAGGCTTTGCTTGAGGAGTTCACATATCTTGACATATAGGCTTTAAATGTCTCCCATGGGATGCCTCTTAGCTTCAATAGCCAATTAACTTTGATGGAATTTTTTTTACCTAGATTTGAGCCTTTTGATAGAGTTATGCATAAAACCATCCAGGTCTTACATCAAATGATTCTCTATAAGCTCCTATCTAATTCAACATCAAATTGTTATGTGCCCCTCTCAGTAATTATAATTTTTTTTTTGAAAGAAAAAGGGATAGCGTACATTACATTTTTCTTTCTCCGAACATCGTATTATCAATTAATAGTATCTAGTGGTTGAACAAACTTGATTGCTAAGACTTTGTTGAAGACATATTTAGGAAGCCGAAATACCTCCTTAAAACTATGGAGCCAAATTGTCATGAAATTTGGTCCAAAGTACCAATAAATTGGAACCTTTCTATATATCAACATTTCTTCCTCTCGGTTGCTAAGGTAAGTGAATTCGTCATTGTTCAAGCTACCAAAGAGGAGCCAAGAAGTTTTCCATGAACTTGTAATAGTCTGAGGTTTACGAGGGCACAAGGGTCCATGCGATACCTGAACTATCCTTGCGGAGGTGAAGGATTCATCCGTGATGTCCATATGAATGAATGCATAAAGGAAGCGAGTATTATGATACATTTATAAGTGCATAAGGACGCGTATTTGAACAACCATTGTGAATTGAAATCGGTCATCTAGTAGTGGATGGTGTTGACAATGACCTCCGTAAAGTCGGACGAGAACACTTGTTCTTGCGTGATAGTCTTCCGCTTCTGGAGAGCTTCTCATTGGAAAGGAAATCTTGAACCATTTTATTCTCATTTAGGCCGAAGATAAAGACTAGCATTGAGCACGAACCTCAGAAGTCAATCGTGAATTGGGTGATACTAACGAGAATGGACGAAAGCTTAAGTGAGAGTCTACAAAACTCGCATTTGAGAGCTGAGCATTAAATGACGTTTTCCCAGTCCACGTCATACAACAGCTCTAAATATAATATTGATTGGCTTTAAGAACTCGCATAAAATGTTAAGAACGTTAGCATGCGTGGACTACAAAACTCGCATTATTGTGGCTACAAATCTTGTAAAGGAAAAGTTTTGAATAAGGAGAATGCACGAAAGCAAGACATTGGGATGCTTAACAATGATATTAACATGAATATTTGTTTTTATATTTGTATTAAATATTCTCATTGGTTATGTTTTTTCTTGTTAGGAGTCTTTACTTTGTTTACAAAAATTCTTAACAATAGAATTTACAATTCATTGCATCAGACAGAAATATGATTTTCTAAAATTGTTAAGGTTGGTGTACATGCATTATAAGTTATATGGAATGCATTCTAAGCTTTCTGCATTGAATTTGAATCTTTTATGTTTAGAAGCTTTTGTTATTTTAAATAAATGGTATAATTTATTATTTATTTTTATCTTTTCAATTTACAATTCAGTTCATGTTAAATTTAGTTAAATTAGTTCAACTACAACATCTTGATTAATCAAACATGTTCACTGAAATAATTCAAATAAAAGAACAATGTAAGGTGTAGATTCATTTTCAAAGTACATAAAGTGCATGTGCAACGTCCTATCCCAGAGTTATTTTGAATCACTTTTTCAAATTTTCATTGAAAGTGGGTGCTTAGTCTATTCATCCATATTCTGTTATTATCAATATCAACATTATTATAATATTAAATAATTCAACAACCAATAATAATTTTATATTTTATTTATTTAAATTAAATAATTATTTTACTTTTTATTACCTCAAATCCACTTCAAACCATAAAATCTTTGATATTTAAGAATATCTACTCAGTGCCCCCCATTTTAGTGGAGACAGTAACGAAAATAAGTAGGATTTGCACTTAAATTGACTGTCTGCGACTCCATTCACATCGACACATAATTTTCAACCATTTTCAATATCGTTTGAACATTAATTTTTACATCGACACATAATTTTAAACCATTTACAATATTGTTTCAACATTATTTTTTTGGTCTTTGTAAGCCTTTTTGAGGTCTCCATTTGAGTATAGTTTTAACATATTGTCGGTACAAACAAGTGTGATTGTTTGCACCATCCATACTTAATGTTTTTTATATCATTCGTTAACATAAAACATAGCATGCCAAGAACATCCTTCTCACTTGTACGTTAACATTAATATTCTGCTGCTCTTACGATTTCCTTCTCAACAATATTTTTGTCTCCTGGACATTTATGATAGTGTGAAAGGATTTGGTTGTAGCATTTATAACGTACTGTAATTATCCACAACTGTTATCCATAAAACTGTTTCGTATTGGAGTGGTTTCTTTGTTCAATCCAATATAAAAAAACATAATTATAATACTTCCTTTAACATGTGTTCGAAATGGTTTAGGTGTGAAGTCGATATAATCAAAACGAGGACATTTCAACTTCGTAAACTTCAGTTCGAATAAGTTTTGGTCTTCTGTTTTTCACAGCGACGGGTATAACTTAGCAAACCTTTCAAACAAAGGGAGTTATTTCGTCTTTTCCAGTGTTTTGGAATTAAGCCTTTTTGGCTTTGCTTTCGACGTTTGTCGTGCTATTTCTTTAAGTAAAACAAAATAGCTTTATTGAATTGCGTTCACACAATGGCCAGCTTTTGTAACGTTTCTCTTTGATTCTGCTCTTTGTTTCTTTACATATTGATGTGGCATTATTAGTAGAAGGAATATTGAGGCATCGTTTTTCAGAGGAATATTGATATAATAATAATATTTAGAATAAGAAGAAGATTATAATAGAAAAAGTAGAAGAGAAAAGAAGAGAACAATCATAACATAATTTTATCTTATATGATGTTTATAGTTTTTTAAAATTATGAGCTAAAATTAAGTCAAGGTGGTCCAAATTCAACCCATGTGTCCCGCCTCCAAGAGTAACTCCTACTATCATAATGTAACTTTAGATTGATTAGTTTTAGCCCTATAATTATGGGGTCCAAGTATGATTCCCAAAAACTCCAACATTAGGCAATGATTGAACTTACAAATGATTATAAGTAGTTAGTCAAAGATGTTACTCATATTATTAAATGGATTTGTGGAAGGTAGAGGGACATGAGGACTTTGGGTGTATGAAAAGGTTCATAAAAGATCTTCAAACCTGTAAGTTACAATATGAGGAATTTTAGAGTGTAGCCTTGTTACTATGATTGCAACATAAATCAGCACAAAGATATGCTATAGTCATAATAAAGAGTTCAACAATAAAACTCATATCTTTACATCCTCACAAAGAAATTGTAAATTAACATATGGACATAAATATATTTTATTTAAATATCCAAACGTGGAAGTACATTCACAACCCATGAATTGTTTGACAAAATGCCTATTGAAAAAGAGATATAAACTATTCAAATGAAATTATAACTATTATTTTAGTGCAAGAAGATATTGAAGAAAAAGATGGAAAATAAAAGTTCACAATAGAGTATGAACATGTAATAATTTGAAATCATCCCCAAAATTTGGTAATCCTCAACTTGAGCTTTTCTAGAATGCGAGAATTAGCTCCAAAATTGCCTATGCTTTGTGGATTTTTATAGCACATGAAGTGAAAAGACCAAAGAAGGGTCTGAATGTTCCCCTTTCTTGAGGAATAGCCAAGGCATGCGGCCTGCTATCTTTGAACTCTATAAGTAATTCATTCATTTTGATTGTTCAATTTTATCTAAATTCACTTTTTCATCAGAATGATAATAGACAATTGAGAGAGTACAAAAGGCAATGAACTCTTTAATTGCAAATTGTCTTATGAAAACACTATAATATTCTTAAATCCAATCAAATGTTTTATTTATAGCTGTTGAGGAAACATCATTTAATGCTCATCAAATGATGTGAGTTGGTAGACTCACACTTAAGCTTTAGTTTCTATTTACTTTCAACTTTTTCATTTGGATCAATATTTTATTTTACCTTTGGGAGATTTGTGCCAAGGTCATAAGAAAGCCAAAGCTGGGAGGATGTTGGTGGCAAACCATCGCTGTAAAAACCATCCATGTATCTTTTATATTCTCTTCTTGTTCAATTCTCTTTTTTGATGTTCTAAATTACCCGTGACATGCATACATTTTTTGAGTGGTCAGATGCACAACAATTTGTGTCTATTGCAATTGTCTACCTCAATTGATTCTACCATTCTGTAAAATCACTACTTTCATGTAAAAATATTGTTGCAGGCTTTGGCAGGGACTACGGTTGTATTGTTTTTAGTTATATTGGATTAAATAACATATTTTATCAATTCATTTAATCTGTTTTTGATAAAAGGATAAAACGGGTTTTACAGGGACCCAAAACCACAAAGTTTACAAAACAAAAGAGAGGACTAAAAAGTCCAACCACAAAAACCAACTGCCCAAGAAAAGATCAGCAGCAACCATTCACACAAAACCAAAAAGACAGAAACAAAGGAAAAGCAGAAACCCCAGACATTACTTTAGAGTCTTGAGGACAGACTTAGTCTCCTCCTCCAGCTTCTGCATATCAATGACGCCCTTTTTAAAAGTTTGAATCATACTAGAAGTAGGGGGGACCTTGCGCTTCAAGTTGGCTCTGGTTCAATTCATTTGATCTGTTAATCTAGTTGATGAGTTTAAATACTGATATATTGTTTGTTAATTTGAAGATCAAACTCAAATAAAAAACTACTTCCAATTAATAAATTATGTCTTGACTATTTACTTATAAGTTTATTCATCCACAAAAATGTCAATTAATCAAATGTACTCGCTAAAATAGTTCAAATAAGAAGTGGTGTAGATTGTAGATTCATTCTCACATTACTTGAAGTGCATGTGCACTGCCCTGTCCAATAATTATTTGGGTCACGTTAGTCAATTCTTTAATAGAAGTGGGTGTTAGATCTATTCATCTATATTTTGTTATGATCAATAATGGAGATAGTAATGAAAATCAGTAGGTTGTACACTTGAATTGACTGTTTGCCCCTCCATTCATAGCGACACATTATTTTCAATTATTTCCAATGCAATTTCTTGGTCCCTTGGTCCTTTCACATTAATTTTTTGGTCTCTGTGAGCCTTTTTTAGGTGTCCATTTGAGTATCGTTTCAAACAAGTGTCATTTCTTCGCACCATACTTTCTTAAAGTTCATAATGTTTTAATATCTTCTCGACACGTTGACAATAACATAAATATAGTATGCCAATAACATCCTTCTCACACGCATGTTAACATTAATATCCTGCCGCTCTTCTGGTTTTGCTTCTCAACAGTATTTCGTGTCCTGGACATTTAAGATAGTGCTCATTGGTTTGGTTTGTAACTATTCTTCAACTGTTACGTATTTTTTTGTTAATCCAGCATAAAAAAAGAAAACATAACTATAACAGTTACTTTATCATGTGTTAGAAATGGTTTAGGTGTGAAGTCCATGTAATTAATTAAAACGAGGACATTTCAGTTTCGTCAGCTTCAGTTCAAATAACTTTTGGTCGTCTTTTGCAGCGTTTTGGAATTTGCTTCCGACATTAGTTGGTAAATCGCTTTACTAACGTGCGTTCACACGATGGCGAGCTTTTTTAACGTGTTTCTTTGATTCTGGTCTATGTTTCTTTACATATTGATGTGGCATTATTGGTAAATGGAATATTGAAGAGTGGGAGGATTACTTTTAAAAGGGATTTAATCAGTAGTATATTTAATTAAGTATATGGATTGTTTTTTAAAAAAATAAAAAGGAGAATTTGTAATCAAAAGATATTTAAACATAAAAATTATTTACATAAAGATTTTCATAGTACAATTAGCATTAAAGGATTTGATTTATCATTTTTAGAAGGGGTTTTTAAACATCATTTTGAAAAGTGATATTCAATAAATGATCTAGATCTATTTGTATTTTAGAGAGTTCAAAATCACCTCACTATTCGATTGTTAATTTTTTAAAAGATTATTTGGTAATTATCAATTCAAATATAAGTAAAAAAAAGAGAGATGATATTGACAACTAAAGAAATGGAGACATGTCAATGGGAGGGAAAATGAAAAAGAGATATAGGAGAGAGGATTCAATAAATGAAGAGTGTTGAAGCATCCAATTTGATGATTATGGAAGGGGTGAAGAGATAAACATATAGAGGAGGAAAATGTGGAAATAGTGAATATCAAAGTGATGATTGTGGAAGTGAGTCAAGGTAAGTGTTCAAATGCACTAAATTAAAATACTAGCACTAGTATGTTAAATGAATGAGGATATATATATATATATAAACAACACAATATGTTTTATTAACATAAAAAATGATTTAAACATAAATGTAGAGAATATCAAACATGCAAAACACAATTTAAACATTAATATAGACAAAGATGTGAAAACTATTGATATTAAAATCCCTTATGCAAGCAATGAAATTTTTATTCAAATTGAAAGAAATCTATTAGACAATCTATGCAAAGAAAGCATGGGGAACAGTTCAAAACCATGCAAACAATTTATATGAACAATTCTTTTAAAATAATTTCTAAAATGAAAATATCAACTAGTCTTACAATCAATTAAAAAGTAAAAAATCTAAAGAGATGAAAAATTAGGCATATTAAAAAAAACATAAATAGATGATTCAATTGAACATGTTATGTCTACTACTATTAAAGTTGTTTATGTTATTGGAAAGAAGACTCAATATAAAGAAGTGACATGACATGATACATAATAAAAAATACATTAATTAACAAATTCATTTATTTTAAAAGAATGATAATTGAAACAAGTTAAAATTTAAATGTAAATGCTAAAAAAATGAGAAAAGTAGTAAAGAGAAGAGTAGGTATTAAAGATGGTTTCATCAAATATAGTTGGAGTTTCAATGGTGGACACCTAAGTGTTGTGTGGTGTCACAACAGACCCCAAGTGAAAACTAACTCCTATGGTAGGTGTTGGTTGGTTGAAGAGATCATTGGAAGTTAAAGTCAAAGGAAATTTTTTCAAGTATTTCATGATTCGAGAGTATTGGGTATCTAGTATTGGGTACCAGAGGGCCAAAAATGTAAAAAATGTTAATGCAAGGTTTCAGGTGAAGTGTTTCGGTTCAAGAGTAATGGCCCGAGAAAATGTGGAGATTACAGTGGAATTCGAGGTCTAGGAAAATATTATTTTGGTAAAAGTTGAAGTATCGGGTATCGATTACTGGGTATCGGGTAACAGTGCTAAGTTTAAATTTAAATGCACTTAAGTTTGCCCCAGGATCCAAAGGTCTGGTAACTTGACTTAAAGGGATAATTACACAAGAATATGATTTTAAAAGCGTGATATTTATGATGTGTTTAAAATGATGATTTATTAATGATGGTTTTGTTTTCATGAGAGTTTTATGAATGTTTTAAAAGAGATTTAGTGTGTGGAATTTGTGCTTGCAAGAGGAACAAATTGTAATGCAAAATTTTGGTATGGATGGTTAGGTAAATTTGGATCATGAATAGAATCATATCCAGACTGGGTGATACATTTTGGGAGTCTATGCGAAGGAGGAGCTTGAGTTGTCGTGATACCGAGAATCTTGGTATTACGCATTCGGTGAAGGAATGCGCCAGTTCCTCTAGTGTGACTCATTCCTGGGAGTATTAAACCCAAGGTAGAACTATCTATTGTAGGAATAAAATGTTAAAATAATTGTTTTGAATATATGGAAGTTCCTACATCCTATTCAGATTCAAGTTATTATCTTGATGATAATACAAAGATGAAGATCTTGAAAGATATTAATGTGCTAAGGAAGGTTGAAATTCGTTGACTTGGTCAACAATTCTCCTAACAGTTGTCATATTCCACGTGCCTTGCTGTGATTTGTACCTTGGATTTCCTCTCATGTATTTTTCTAATCTCTCATGTGTCTTTTTCTTATAAAAGGTTGGGAGATCTTTTATTTTAAGTTAAATTCAAAATTTGTGGATGTTGGAGAATGAAAACTTCTTTATGTTATGTTCTTTTTCCTATTTTATGTTCCATTCCAAAATAAATACTTGTATACACATAGAAGCTAATGAATATCAAATTTAATTTGAAAGCTATTGCTTGGTATGAAATCTTATGTAGCTAGTTGTTTGTTTAGTTGGACAAGAATGTATGCTGCACCATTTAAGGGTGCATATAGAACCTACCTAGTGTCCAAATAACCCCCCAAGTTTCTTTAAAATCTTGCATCATTCTATGCCTAGCTGGAAATCAATCTGGTGAAGTATAAAGTGGTTTTCTTTGATTTGGTTAATTCTTGAGGCATGCGTGGATAATACCTAGGAGCAATTTTACTTTTTGATGCTTTATTTTAGAATAAATGTTTAAAGTTCAAAAAATGTTCCAAAAGATATAAATAAATGAAAATATTATTGAGAATCTTTCAATTCCATAATATTGTTGAATGCTTAAAGCTAGATTTACTTGATTGAAAGAAAAGTTGTTTGAAATTCATGAAATGTTATTGTAAATCTATTGATTTCATGAATTTTTCTGATCACTGGACCAAGAATATCTTTTACTTATCCTTATGATTCCTTTGAGAACCAAAAATAACTGTTTACCCCTTGAGATTAATAACATTATCACAACAAACCCTAATGAAAACCTAGTGTGGTCAAGACCTAACATAAACGAGCCTTGGGATTAAGTTGAGTCAGCCTAGGATTTAGGTTGTCTTGGTTCATTCTTTCAAGTAAAGATAGGTTGGACCGCGGTCTGTCTATGAGGATTTATTTGCACTATTGGTGTGCGACTAACATCGTGATCAATAGGAACTGGTGCTAGAAGGAGGGCTCATAGTTTTTCTCTCCAATTTTATCTAGAATCGATATTGTCATCCTGGTTCCAAGTTTGAAAGTTGCTTGTAAGGTGACAATTATCCATGCAAGTCGATAGTATGAAAATGGAAGTTGATAAGCTTTGATAAATCCTTAACTGAAGGCTTTATCCTTTGATCTTATTCACCTTTGGCAGGGTCACTGAGTGTAGAATTCATGATACAACTGATCATGGTGAACTTGATTGTGAAATTTTTCTAACTAGGGTAAGTTTGGCCATGCATAATGTAATTCTATTAATGGAAGAAGTTTTAATTGCTAAAAGAATGGAACCATTATTTATAATAAGTTTGAATTATGAGAAAATTCCTAACCCTAGTAAAACTGGAATAATGGAAAATTAACTATTAAATCAAATCGATTTATTAACTACAATTATCATGAAGAAAATGTTGAAGTTTTGTAGGGAAAAAGATAAAGATACCCAGAATTAGAAATAGTGTGCCAAAAATGTGAAAACAAAAGTGATGAATCATTGACCTTTTCACAAGTGGAAGATGACAAAGAAGAGAAAGGGTGGGAAAAGTGAGTGGGAGATGCGTGTTTTTTTCCCCTAACTGAAAAATTCCTGAGTTAAAAAGGGAAATTTTCTTGATTTCATGCAAAATATAGAATATCAAGTTTTTACTCTCTCTTTGATGATAATGTAAATTGTGCTACTTCTTGGTCTAACGAAGTTAAAAGTGAAGACAAGGCCAAGGACTCAAGGAATCTTGGAGAGAAAGGGAATCAAGATGTAAATGATGATTTTGGTTTGCCCCTCACAATAATTTGCTCCTCCTAGGGTTTTTCACCTAAAAGGAGAAAGGGGTTGGATGGGGGACCAAAATGCAAGGGTTTACACTCAAGAATAATGTTAATGAGATGTATTTTGCCTAATTAAGATGGCCTAATGCTTTGATATGAAAATGAAATGATCTAATGATGAAAAACTATGAAAATGTGAAGTGCTGGAAAACACAATGTGATATGCAGAAATGCCTAAGAATGTTACTAAATGTACTGAAATGAAAAAACATAATGAAAGAGATGCACCTAGAATTAGAAGTTTGATGTTGCAATATTTTGGAATCTTGAGAAATTTGATTGGAATATTGACCGGGACACTTAGGCCAGTCTCGACAACTTAGTCATAGTTTCGGGAAACTTTGCCAGAACGAGAATCTGTCAAATGGGTATCCAAAAATGTCAAAATCAGTTTTCAAGCTTGGCAGCAGGATTAATTTTCCCCTAGTGGCGACTTAGTCCTCCTATAGATTTTAGGAAATTCAGGACAAAATCTTGTAGTCTCAGATCTGCACTTTCCTTTTTGACAAGTGTCCGTACTTAATTCTGTAGGAAACAGGGCAAAAAGTCTCTCCAAGCTTGAAATAAGGTGATGTTGACTTGATTGACTTAAAAATATGCACTTTTTGATCACTTTTCAACACCTATTTCTTGACAAATTTTCATACAGAAGTCACATGTAAAAGGGAAAAAATGGTTGAGGGTTAGAGAATAGGGGTTTTCCTTGGTCAAATCCCACTTTGGTAATCAAACCCTAAACAATGAAATGAGATGAAAAGAGAGTGATAAATAGATAACATGCAAATGAAAATTTCATAAACTTACCACACTATTGATGCTCAAATATGAATATGTGCAATGAAGAACTCTAATAGCTTGACTTGATAATGCTTGATTTGCTTGAATGCTTAATGAGTGCAAGAGATTGTGAGTAATTTGGAGATAGATGATTGTAGGAGATAGGAGATCTGTAAAATGAGGTGAAGAACCTTTTTTATACTTGATTTTACTAAAATTTCCTGAAAGTAACACATCACAGGTCGACCTCAAGGTGTAGAGGACAAAATGCCACTAGAAATTTAAAATAATTTTAAGTTTTGTGCCAAAAAGAACGAAGTCGCCCCTATGGGCGACTTGATCCCACTTAAGCAATTTAAGTGGGTGCTAGGAATTTTGGGGCATTAAAAGTTTTCCAATAGGAATATCCTTAACAATACACTTGAAAATGACCAGAAAGTGTATTAAGGGGTCATTTAGACATGAGAAAGGGGTGAATTAGTGAAATTAAGCCTAGAAAAGCATGAAATCTTGTTACAAGACTTTACAATACTTCAAAATAGGACTTGATAAGTGATAAAAAGGTGATTTTTAGGTGAATTGTAATGAATAGAGTCTAGAAAAATGCATAAATGTTTTACAACACTTCACAACACCTTCACAAGACATCATAATTTGAATGTTTAAGCCCTAATGTGAATGTTTTGACCACATTACAGGGTGATCCCATAATAGTGGTTTACAATTTTTGGCCAAACTAGACACTGAAATTATTATTTTTAACTAAATCTTCACATTCAGGCACCTATAGTGGCTAAACTGTGAGGAATTTGAAGATGGTTCAAACTAGAGTCTCATCAAATTTTGTCTGTAGATTCTAAAAATATTTTTTTCAAAATTTTTGGAATCAAATTGCACTTCTTTTTCCATCTCCCACGAAAATAGTTTTTTTCAGAAAACAACATTTTTAAAAAGTGACGCACACCGTATAACGATAACTTTTTTTCCATAAAGGATAAAATTCTAATTCTTTCAAATTTAGATTTTAACTTTGATATCTAGTGCTTCCACTTGGTTAGATAGTTTTTTATTGAATATTTTTTCCTTAATCAAGTTTCAAAGTCAAACGAATTACAATTCAGACACAGCGCGACTGTATAACGCGTAACTTTTTTTGTATTTGTCAAAATTTAATTTAATTTTTTTTGTTGGATCAAGGACTTCAATATCTGGTGCACTCATATTTTTCAATTTTTTTTTTACAATCTTCTATTTTTCCACATGTGAAGAACAAAGAAATTCATTTTCGATGAAAAACCTATGTTTAATAAAACTTAAAAAACAAATACATAACAAAACCAAAACATATTAAAATTATATTCATTGGGTAGCTTGTTCTGAGGAATACCATAATCATTTGAAATAAATTTTAAATGAATTCATTTGATCCCCCAAAATCTAAATCAAAAGTGATTTTTTATCAGCATTTTGATAGGTGTAAAGGAGACACATTTATAGGTATGGTTTAAAACTAGAGAGGTTCTATCCAAGGGGGTTTGATCTAAGGTGATTTGATCAAACCCTCTTCAATTGGAATCATTAAAATGAAACTTTTTAAGGCTTAAATCATTATATTTTCTAAAAATATGTGATTTCAGCTAAAATTCGTTCCTCTCAGGAATTGTAAACCACTATTATGACAACACCCTACAACATTATGTCAAGCCAAATCCCATTAGAAAGACTCAAGTGAGCATAAAAAAGTCAACTATACATTTTTTGGCGACACATTAAGTCCCTACTTTAGTGAGAGAGTGAACTTGCTTCAAACTCTCGCTAAAGTAGCCCAACATGCACATCGAGAGGGATCCTATTGTACTTATGTTGGTAAGATAAAAATAATAATCAAGAGGGATGATCAAGCCCCTAGGATCAAGATCTCATGACAAACTGAACATAAGAACAAAGGAACACAAATGATGAAGAAAAGGAATGAAAGATTTGATCGTCTGTCTAGCTCATTGTGGATTAGATCTAGGTTGGCTGTGTGAAATAGGAAATGTGAACTCACTTTGGGGTGACAAAACTTATCATTGTCCGTTGGGTGAGAAGTCCCTAGTATACTCACTCTGGGGCCACAAAACTTCTGGTTGTTTGCAGGATGAGAAAGCCCAAAAGGGGAGATACATATGCTAGTTGGTATGCACTCATAAATATGTAGGTGGCTATATGGGGAAAGTCATGCCTCAGAATGGGCTTCCCACTTGAAACCATATCAAAGTTATACCTCCTAATAACTTTAACAAGGCACCACAAAGAAAAATGTTGGTTCATGCTTCATGAGACAAGAAAAGCTTTGTATTCTTAGAACTCCTGAACAAATTCAAAGGTACCATAGGCATGCAAGCTATGTTAGGCAAGGTGGAAAAAATGTAAAAATGTAACATGCAAAAATGTAAAATGTAAAAGATGTTCAAAGGAGTCTTGTTAAGTTAATGTGAGGTCTATCACTTAGGGAACATTATGTCTAATGTCTCCAAGACAGGACCAATCAAAGAATAGAATATTCACAACTTAGGGGATGCAATGTGTCATATTAGGCCACCAAAGAGGAATGCAATATGCTAAGATAGAACAAACTCATGAAAGACATCACACCCAATGTCATCCACAAAGTGACAAATGCATCATATAAAGTAACAAGGCTACACTTACAATGCAATAATTATGCAAATGAAATGATGCCAATGTATGCCCCCCACTTTAAAGGAATTGTTGCACATTGGTCTGAGAGAAATTACTTTAAAGTAGCAAAGGGAAAGGAAATGCGAAAGGAAAACAAGACATGAGAGCCAACTTGGAAAGCCCCTATGCCAAGTCATATGTTTCTATGTTTGACTGCTTCATGTAAAAGAAAAAGAAAATAAAATAGAATAAAAGGAGGGTTGCCCCCCCCCCCAGAAAGGAATACACCAAACACATAAGGGATCTATGGATTTGGGGTTAGTATGTTCGTTGCTGTAATGGTTTTTTATGAAAGAGCTCAGAACTGTCATCATTCCCCAAAGCACATAGAACTAGAAGAATGATAGGGGTATGTGCAGGATCATGATGGGCCAAAAAGTGGAAATATGATGGGTATGTGGTTGATGACTATTTTTTTTACCCAAAATTGATGAAATGAAAAGGGTTTATAGAGGAGATTCTCATATTTCCACTGATATAAATTATGCTTTACTTTGAATTTAATAAGTAATTATTATTCATTTTCTATTCAAATTATGACTAAAGTCCCGATTGATAGCCCGATTGAAAAACATCTATAGCTTCAAATGGTATCACATTTTTGAATCCAAAACATGCATCACATTATATGCTTTGTATACTATAGGATTAAAAAAATAAAAATTGAATTTCATGAAGTTTTGACCAAGTTAAGGTGGTCGACATAAAGTTTTATATTTTTTAAAAAGTTGTAATAAAAAATTCATAATTAATTATTTACTTGAAAAAAAATTACAAAAAAATATGCATCACATTGGGGCATGAGTCCTCTACTTATATCTAAAATATTATAATTTTTTTATCATTTTATTGTGGTTAGGGTGGTCAGAAAGACACCTACTTCTTATTTTTTCACTGAAATTTAAGTACCACTGCATTGAAATTTCAAATTTTCACCAAATAGATTTTTTGTTTTTTTAAAAAAACCTAGTAGTTTAGAAACTAAATTCAATTTTCTATAGATTGTATTCTTACATATTTTTGAAATAATATAGATAACTTATTCAAATTTTTACGTCAAGTTGCCTAACTCTGATTTTTCTGATTTTTTTGCCAGTTAAGGGCCTATTTTTTCCATGATGATCCTGCACATACCCATAGAAAGAGAGCAAAAAAAAAAAGGAAAGACAAAGTCCATTTGGGGTCAACATGGAAGATACTTCATGGTCTCCATGCTTTGCATCATCCCCAAAAAGAAAACACAAGCGAAAAGGAAACAAAAAGGAGAAAGAAAAGGAAAAGATTTTGGGTCAACATGAAGGAGACATTTCGGTCCTAATGCCTTGCGTCATCCCCAAAAGGAGAAACACAAGAAAAAGACAAAGTAAAATGAAAAAGGAACTGATTGGGTCAACATGGAAGAGACATAGGGTGTCTCAACACTTTGCATCATCCCTAAAAGGAAAACACAAAACAAAAAGGGAAAAAGCAAAAGGACCTTTTGGGTCAACATGGAAGAGACATAGGGTGTCTCAATGCTTTGTGTCATCCTGAAAAGGAAAACACAAAACAAAAAGGGAAAAAGACAATGCACAATAGATAGAAGAATATAGTTACAAATAGAGGAAGTGTACAGAGAGAGCGAACATCAAACACACAATATGAGGGAAAATGATATGTACATAAAAGAAAAATGAATATAAAAACCTAGTAAGGCGAATGCAAGTAAATCGTCTAACAAGTCATCTGCCTCCCAATCATGTTCAGTGTATTGTGAGGGCGGTTGATTGTCCAAAGGAAGAAAATTTTGTAAGTGCCAAACTAGGAGATGTACCAAGTTCTTTACTTGGTGGAGAAGGTTTAACATTTAAGTTCATGGTAGATGAAAATAAAGAATTTAGATTGTTATCCACTTCTTCATCTATTTCCATGATCTCCTCATCCTCATCATCATCATCAAGATTGATTATGATGGGAGGACAAAGGGTTATTTCTAAGGAAGGATGTATCAAAATTTGTGGCTATTAGATTTGTTCATGTTGTTGTGAGGGATAGACTGTACTATCTTGTGGTGGGTTAGGAGGAAGATGGTGATCATCTATTGCTTCTGTCAAAGGTATAGGTTGATTTTATTTTTTATTTTCATTTTTCATTTGATGACCAAGGAGACGATGATGACGCCTACACTCTCAAGCACCACAGTTTTGTTTAATTTTGTTTTGAAGTTGTTGATGTGTAAGAGTGGTTTGATCCATCATAGGTTCCTTTTCTTCTTGAGGGGGAAGAATGGGAGGAGCTGAAGAAGATGTGTCAATAAATTTCTCTTTAGCTTTATAAATTTGTTTAATGCGGGGAGCTATGCCAACCTAGTTTGGTTCATTTTCTCTTGGACATTTAAATCATGGAGGTGAAGTGTCTATGATTGGGTGCTCATGAGGGTGTATGGTTTGTTCAATGTTGGACTCATGTTGAAGCATAGTTTCATCTAGGATAGGAGGAGTGACAATTAACGGGGATATGTTATGAAGAGACAACTCAGCTATTCATTTGGCTTTGAATTTTTGGTAGGCTATGAAAGATAAATCCTTTTGAGGGGTGATGGGTTCCATAGGTTTAGGCCACCAAAAGGCTTCTAAGGAAAAAATACCTTTAGAGGACAAGGGATTAAATCCACTATGGTGTATGGTAAATATTTCATTTCCATGTGGAAACTTCAAACACTTGTGAACAATTGAGGGGACCACTTTCATTGAGCAGAGAAAAGGATGACCCAACCATAGATGAAATTGGTTTGATTGTGAAATAATAGAAAATGTTACATCCAAAGTCTTTGGTCCTTTTTGTCAGGGGAGTACAATCAATCTGATCATAGGGCATGTGAAACTAGTATGCGTTTTAATCCATGCAATTGGTTTGTTATAATCATCTTGATACAACTCATGTAATACTAAAAATTCTTCTGTGATCACATTCTTTCCACATGTGAGATCTATTAATATCCCATTGGTGGGTTTATCGTAGATTTGACCAGCTATGCAAAGAGGCCATCAGGAAGCTTTTTAAGTATATCTTTGGAAGAAAAAGTGATCAATATTTTTGTTCGTTAGACCCTTACAAGGGATAACATCTATCACACCCACAAGTTCATCTATAGGAGTAACTTGGGTAACATTTGGAGTTATATCATGTTGTTCATTATTTGTATCAATGTTCATGACTTGAAGGTTTGAAGGTTCACTAGCCTTGACAAAGGAAATATTGTGTTTAGGCATGGGGTTGGTAAAAATTTGTAAATTCTATTTAGGAGGTGCAACAGACTTATTGCCTTGATCAGTAACAACCACAATGGACAAACGACCCGAATTAATGAGGTCTTGAACTAAGTGATTGAGATGCTTACATTGTTCGGTGTCATAGCCATTTTGGCGATGAAAATGGCAATAAGCATTTTGTTTAAAGGTTGGTGGTAAAGGTTTGGTGGTATCAAGTGGTTTGACAATAGGCAAGGTGATCATTTGTTGTTGGAGTAATTGGTTCATTGTATTATGGAGGGTATCAGGTAAGGGAGTAAATTGTATCTTCGGATCACCATAGGTATAAGGCACCACTTATTTAACAACTGCCACTTGATTTGGAATAGGTTGGGTTTGTGGTTGAGGAGACAAATTGAACTGTAAAAATCCTTTTTTTGGTTTGCGAATGTTTTTGTGCATTGTTTTGACTATTTTGCTAAGACTTCACAACTCAGTTAGAAGTGGACTTTGAATCACGACTTGAAACTAAGTTATGATAGTCACATAGGGTTGTGCATAAGTGCATGAACAAAGGGAATTTCATCATCGTTTAAAACTTGTCCTGAAGGTTTGTGTGTAAGTTTTCGATAAAAATATTTTATAAATGTGAATCAGGAATTTTGACATCAACTTGAGCATATAATGAATGATAACATGAAATGAAATCAGTTACTTTTTCATCAACATTTTGTCTACATCGCATTAGATTAGCCATTGTCTTTTTAGGAGTCATATGGACTTGGAAATGACTTACAAAGGCATCCACAAGTTCATTAAATGACCGGATTGAATGATTAGGTAAATTGGAAAACTAGTCCAATGCAGTGTCCTTTAAGGTCTGAGGAAAAAAATTAGCTAATAATTTGTCATCAAGAACAAAATCATTGCATAAAGTTGTATAATGATTGACATGGTTAATAGGGTCTCCTTTGCCTCTGTATTGCTCAAACCTAGGCATTTCAATTCCTTGTGGCATCTGAGTTTGTAAGATTTCAAGGGATAATGGAATACTATGGAATCCTCTATAGGTGGAGCATTTTGACTTTGGCTAATGGTGGAGATTTTTTGTTGCATGGATGAAATGGTATTAAGGAGTTATGTAATTATGGGATTGGTGTAAGTGGTATGAAGTGGAAGGGAAAATGGTGATGGGGTGTATGTAATGTTAGGGGAAGTGAAATGGACACTAAGAGGGGTGAATGTGGAAGAAGAAATATTCGATGCCACAATAGAACTAGGAATGCTAGTTGGAATTGCAAAAGAAGGAGCCACATGAATAACCTGTTGCATAGTTGTTGTAACCTGAGGAGTGGTATAAGTTGGTATGGATGCTATGGTTGAAGGAGTAATGTGAGGACATTCTTGACTTATAACAATGTTTGTTGGTTGGGTTGTGGAAGGAATATGTTGTATATCTCAGCAATTCTCTTCATAACTTGTAAGCCATCATCACTTTCAATCAATCGATGAAGGTTTTCTATGGCTGGTATGGCAGTGGTAGAAATGTTTTCAAGAGACAAGTCTTATTGTAAGTGTGCAAAATCCTCATGAATACTAATGACTTTCTCTTGCGCATAGTATGGAATTTTTTTGTGTGTCAATATTCATTGGATGGAAAGATGAAGGCATAGAAGTGGTGTTGTCTATGCATAATGCACCAGTGTCCATACTAGGAGCAGGAGCTCTTGAGATCCCAAGTTCTGCTACGAAAGTATTATCGTGGGAAGCCATGAGTCTAGAACTTCGTCTCACTAAGGTATTATCAATGGGGCACCAAACACTTATACAAGTACCACAATAGATAGGGTTGATGCAAACGCAATGCAATCTAGGGAAAATAAAATGAAAAAAATAATAATTCTATAAACTGAAATAGAGATGTAGTACCAGAAAACAAAAGTACAAAAAATACCCAAAAAATACCAAAAAATGCAGTGCAAAATATGCAAAAGGACTAAGTCACCCAGGGTGGCAATTTAGTCCCACTGATGATTTTTTGTGTTTTTTCAAAAAAATTAAATGCAATTGTATGTCTTTTAGATGCAAAAATGCAACTACAAGATGTAAATGCAGAGTTTTTGTGTTTTTCAATGCAAAAAATGATGCAAGAGTGCAAGCTAATATGAACTTTTTCACTAATGCAATTGAAAACTCTAGGACATGCACTTTAACCAATGCAAGATGCAATGCAAGTGAAATGAAGTATGCTCTTGAAAATTAGAAAGGAATAATGTTCAAAAGAGGTAGGTTCACCAAAATGTAAACAATGATTTTGGTTTGCCTCTCACAATACTTTGCTCCTCCTAGGGTTTTTCACCTAAAAGGAGAAAGGGGATTGGATGGGGGACCAAAATGCAAGGGTTTACACTCAAGAATAAATTTAATGAGATGTATTATGCCTAATTAAGATGTCCTAATGCTCTGATCTGAAAATAAAATGATCTAATGATGCAAAACTATGAAAATGTGTAGTGCTGGAAAACACAATGTGATATGCAGAAATGCTTAAGAATGTAACTAAATACTAAAATAACATAACAAAATGAAAGAGATGCACCTAGAATCAGAAGTTTGATGTTGGAAGATTCTGGAATTCTAAGAAATTGGACTAGAATCTTGACTGGGATACTTAGGCCAGTCTCGGCGACTTAGTCCTAGTTTTGGGAAACTTTGTTGTAACAAGAATCTGTCAAATGGGTATCCAAAAAATGTCAAAATCAGTTTTCAGGCCTAGAAGCAGGACTAATTTTCCTCTAGTGGCGACTTAGTCCTCCTATAGATTTCAAGAAATTCAAGAAAAAATCTTGTCTAGTCTCAGATATACACTTCCTTTTCTAATAGGTGTTCGTACTTAATTTTGCAGGAAATGGGGCAGAAAGTCTTTCCAAGCTTGAAATAAGGTGATGTTGAATTGATTGACTTTATGCACTTTTTGATCACTTTTCAACACCTATTGTTTGACAAATTTGCATACAAATTTCACATGTAGAAGGGGAAAAATGGTTTGAGGGTTAGAGAATAGGGGTTTTCCTTGGTCAAACCCCACTTTGGTAATGAAACCCTAAACAATGAACTGAGATGAAAAGAGAGTGATAAATAGATAACATGCAAATGCAAATGTCATAAACTTACCACACCATTGATGCTCAAATCTGAAGATGTGCAATGAAGAACTCCAATAGCTTGACTTGATAATGCTTGATTTGCTTGAATGCTTAATGAGTGCAAGAGATTGTGAGTAATTTGGAGATAGATGATTGTAGGAGATAGGAGATCTGTAAATGAGGTGAAAAACCCTTTTTTATACTTGATTTTACTAAAATTTCCCAAGAATAACACATCACAGGCCGACCTCAAGGGTTAAAGGACAAAATCCTGCTAAAAATTTAAAATAATTTTGAGTTTTACATTGCCAAAAAGGATTAAGTCGTCCCTATGGGTGACTTCTTACAACTTAAGGAATTTAAGTGGGTGTCAGGAATTTTGGGGAATTAAAGGTTGTCCAATGGGAATATCCTTAACAACACACTTGAAAACGACTGGAAAGTGTATTAAGGGGTCATTTATACATGAGAAAGGGGTGAATTAGTGAAATTAAGCCTAGATAAGCATGGAATCTTGTTACAAGACTTTACAACACTTCAAAATAGGACTTGATAAGTGATAAAAAGGTGATTTTTAAGTGAATTGTAATGAATAAAGTCTAGAAAAGTGTAGAAATGTTTTACGAAACTTCACAACACCTTCACAAGACATCATAATTTGAATGTTTAAGCCCTAATGTGAATGTTTTGACCACATTACAACATTATATCAAGCCAGAGCCCATTAGAAAGACTCAAGTGAGCATAAAAATGTCAACTATACATTTTTTGGCGACACAAGAAATGAACATAGTCATCATTGAGCCAAACAAAGCAAAAAGGAAAACCATGAACTAGGACTGGAAGAAGGTAGAGTATGGAGGAATCATCGAAGGTGTGTGCAATCGACCTTTAATGAGGTCATTTTCATACATATGAGGCAATTTATTGGTAAGTATGCATTTGAATTGACATTTGTTAAATGCAAAAAAGTTAAGATAATTCATTATTGCAGTAGGAGATTTGAAATGTACTCAAATAAATACATCCTTAAAGTACAAAGAGAAAAAAATTCATACATGTGTGTGTGTACTTCGTATATACATGGAAATACAAAATTTCTCATCATAAAAGTGCAAAATAAAAGAAAAAAAGGAGGAACCAAGCTACAACAACAAGGTGATCATTTGGTCAATTTAGAATGATTCATCCATAAGGGTAGTATATCCAAAGTAAGTGTTTTCCCTATCAGTGTCAAATTCAAGTGCATAAAGATTAGTTAGAAATGGTCATAGAGGAAATAATTCTCCTCCTTCTAGTCTAAATAGAGGAATGCCATCAACAAAGAGAATTTTGATGGCTAGTTGTGCAATAGATAGGACATATTCTAAATTCCCTTGGAAATCAGGCCACACTATCATTCTAGCAACTGTGTGAAATTCATCAATAGAAAGCCAAAGATCCAAGAGTGATACTACCAACCATGAAGCCAAGTCCAAATTCAGCCTATAATATGCTCTAGATTCTACAAAAGTTTCCTCGAGGACCAAGTGAAAATTTGGTATAGTAAAGCCAAGAGTCCAAAGAAAGAAAACCTTATTAAGCCACTGGATAGTAATGCGACCCATGAAGCCATTTTGGTGGTGAACGCATGTTAGGAAAATGGGGGTATCCATAGCTTGGAAGCACAAAAGCACAAATAGAGCAGAAAAGAAAAATGATAATTGAGAGAAAGGAAAAAATGTGAAGAATCTGAGAGAGAAGTGTGAAATTTATAGAAAACCATGATAAATTTGTGGTACATAGTTTCCTAGATCAAAGTCTTGGAAAATGCAAGTTGAGGTGGCAACTGAACAATTTTCTCTAGAGCGAAATGTTAAATATAAATAATTCTCACAAAATTGGTGGCCATTGCTTCAAAGTTTTCTAGTACAAAGATCACGAATCAAGCAAATTGAAAATTTCAAAATTAATGGTGGTCATTTCATTATATTTTATTAAACCATATTAATCATGAAGGTGTCCATGTGTGCAATGTAGGAAGGAAAATCAAGCCGGTCAAGTGGCACATGTTAGCACTTGGAAATGAAAAGGAAATAATATGTGCATGTTAAGGAATGTGAATTAAATGTAGAGTGCTATGCTCAAAATTAATTGTAATCATGACAACTCTGATGTATTAATGTAGTGCAACACTGTCAAATCATAATTGCTAGCCAAGTATTTAGCGGTTGTGATAGAAATTAAAATGGAAGGCTGGTAATTGATAGTTCTAAATTTAGATTTAATTTTGTGATTGGATTACTTGCTTCTAAATTTTAACTTATGCATATTTTTTAATAGAGAGTGAATTACAGTTAGCTAGGATTTGGTATAAGGGTGGTAAAATTTAGCTGGAAAGTTGCACCTACAAGGAATACTTAAATGAGTTTTGGGAATTGGTGAAATGATGAAGGGATTTGCATTGAATGAAAAATCAAAAGGTAACCTTCACTACCACTGTGATTCCCAATGTAATAGCAGGCTTCATTTCTTGCAAGTTGAAGCAAATGAACCTACAATGAAATATTAGAAGAAAAAAAAGAGTATCAAAGAAATATCAAAAGAGAGAAAAACTCCAACTCTTTACGCTATCTAAATATCTCTACCAGGGCTATGGACGCCTGACTAGCAATAGAGCTATTCTTGGGGGAATTAAAAAGATAACCTTGTTGGGTCTATGGATGCTTGACTAGCAGCAAGGCTCTATCTCGAGTCAGCTTTGGAGGATTACCAAATTATGTAGTTCAATATCAATGAACTAATTTTTTCACTGAGTTTTGGAAACTAGAATTAATCAAAGCACACACTAATACTTTTTGGAGAAATTTTATTGTCTTTATCTCAAAATCCAGGTAAAGATAAGGAGTTATTGTTCAAAAATATGTATAAGTTATAATTTTTAGTGGGTGATTTGATCCCGGGTATCTTTTAAATTTGGTTTTATTTGTTGCAAGTTGTTGTGTGGTCTTACAACATGTCCCAAGACTGTAAGACTTGGGGACCCAAGTAAAAACTAACACTTATGGAAGGTGTTGGTTGGTTAAAGAGATCACTGGAAGTTAAAGTCAAAGGAAATTTTTTTAAGTATTTTGTGATTCAAGAGTATTGGGTATCAGGTACCGAGTACCGGGTACCATAGGGCTAGAAATGTAAAAATGTTAATGCAAGGTTTTGGGTGAAGTGTTCCAGTCTGGGTGTAAGGTTCCGAGAAAATGTGGAGGTTCCAATGGAATTTGGGGTTCGTAAAAATCTTATTTTAGTAAAAGTTGAAGTATCAAATACCAGGTATCAGGTAATAGTGCTAAGTTTAAAGGATAATTACATAATAATGTGATTTTAAAAGCATGATATTTATGATGTGTTTAAAATGATGATGTATTAATGATGGTTTTGTTTTCATGAGAGTTTTATGAATGTTTTAAAAGGGATTTAATATGTGGAATTTGTGCTTGTAGGAGGAATATATTGTAATGCAACATTCAGGTATGGACGGTCAAGCAAATTTGGATAGCGAATGGAATCATATCCAAATTGAGTGAAACATTTCAGGAGTCTATTCAAAGGAGAAGCTTGAGTTTTTTTAATACCAGGAATCCTTGTATTACGCATGCAGCGAAGGAAAGTGCCAACCTATGGTGTGACTCATTTCTAGAATTATTAAACCTGAGGTAGAACCAGAGTGTAGGAAAAAAATGTTAAATTAATCATTCTGAATCTATGGAAGTTCCTACATCCTATTTGGATTCAAGTTATTATTGTGGTGATAATACAAGGATGAAGATCCTAAAAAATATTAATGTGTTGAGCAAGGTTGACATCTGTTGACTTCGTCAGCAATTCTCCTTCCAGTTGTCATATTCCATGTGCCTTGTTGTGATTCGTCCCTTGGATTTCCTCTCATGTATTTGTCTAATCTGCCTTGTCTTGTTCTTATAAAAGGTTGGAAGATGTTTCATTTTAAGTTAAGTTCAAAATTTGTGGATTTTAGAGAATAAAAAATTCTTTAAGTTTTGTTCTTTATCCTATTTTCTATTCCATTCTAGATTAAAAACTTGTATGCACATAGAAGCTAATAAATATCAAAGCTAATTTGAAAGCTACCACATGGTATGAAATCTTATGTTGTTGGTTATTTGTTCAGCTGGACAAGACTGTATGCTACACCATTTAAGGGTGCATACAAAACCTACCCAAAGTCCAAATAAATCCCTCTTTCTTTAAATTCTCGCATCATTCTATTCCTAGCTATGAAGCAATCTGGTGAAGTATAGAGTGGTTTTCATTGATTTGGTTAAAAAGTTTGACGTGCCATATAACTTCATTTTTGAGAATTTTATCAACAACTAAATTATAGTGTTAATTTACTAAAAAAGTAAAAACATAAAAAATACTAAAAAATACATATTTTACTAGTTTACATCATTTCAAAATTCAAAACATATATGCCACTTTTTAGTGATTCAAGTTTAAAAGTTGGATCAGCGTTGGTCATTTCCTTTATAAAGTGTGACACAACTTTGTGTTTTTACCCTAAGAATATTTAAAGTATCAATATTTCATAATAGATTATTATATAATTTTGAAAATATATGTTAAAAATATTAATAATATCTAAATAAACTTGTATATAATATTATAAATAAATAAAAATCATTTGAAATATAATTTTTAAAAAATTGATTCAATTGATAAGTGATAATATTATAAATATAAATATTATTTAAGTGTGCATTTAGCTTCTTTATAACTACTTTTTCTCTTGATTTGAGGATTACAAATATTATAATAGCTATTTTTTCTCCTTAATTTTTAAATTTTGCAATAATAAGTGCTTATAACCAATGAGAATAAGACCTCAAATATCATAGGAAATTAAATTCTTAATAATTAATTTTTAAGATAATTTTAATTCAAAATTCACTACTTTGCTTTAGAAAACATAAATTACTAATTGCTAATTAATTGAAATTGTTTTCAATAGATTGTCTAATAGTAGGTACTAATAAGTCAAGATTGATACTTAATCTAGTTAGATTTGTTCTTGTAAATCATATTTGTACACTTCATTTAATATTTATTAAAACTAGTATAGACATAGATTCAATGCATCTATTTAAAAGATGTATATCAATTTAATAATCAAAATAGACACCTCAAAATTTATATATATATATATATATATATAAAAGATATGTATAATTTACATATTATGATATATTATATTTATTTATATGTTTATAAATGTTTAATATCTTTTAATTTAAAAAAACAATTATTGTAAATATTAATATATTAAATAATTGAAACAATGTACACATTTTAAACAAATTTTTATTTAGTTTTTATTTCAAATACTATTTAAAATTATTTACTATCTTTTTCTTATTATAATTATTATATTATTTTTACTTATTATATTATTTACTAGATAAAAATAAAATTTATTCACTTTTATTTTTCTACTATTGAATTCTTTTTTTCACAAATTTTTAAACAAATGATTTATTACATATCTTAAATACATAATTATTTTAATAGTTTTACTTACTATTTATGTTTTATTTAATGTACATTATAACTATCATATATAGCTTTAGAAAAAAATATGCAAATGTTGTTGAGAGATATATTTCTTGAGGTGCCTATTTTGAATCAATTTGTTGTATATAAGTTGAATAGATGCCTTGGAAAGAATATCTCTTGGCATGTTTTCCATAGATTTTTCTAAAGACATGTATGCTAATAGCCTCCAAATTGGAAAAAGAACAATAATTGTTTACTTGTCTAAATTATTTTAGTAAATAAACCATTTTCTTTGAGTTATAATAGTCCAACCATTATAATTGAGTTTAAAAGAGAAATTAAGAGTCATGTATCACTAGAAACCTCTAGAACTAGACCTTTAGTAGTTCATTGAAAATGGTCTTGTCTATGTATCCATTTAAGAGAAATAAAGGTTTCATAGTTCATGTCCATAACCATAATATGACATATTTAATGAGAAATCTCTAGACTCAAATCTATTCCTTGGGTCTTCATTCAAAATGGTTGAATTTATGTATCTCTTTAATAGAATAAAAAGTTTTGTAGTTCATATCAATAGTCATAATATGCTATATATGATAAAAATCTCTAAGCTCATACTCATTATTCAACAAATTATTTTTTTAAATGATAGAGATCCATCTCTAGATACATAAAAACAGTTTTTTTTTTTAATTCTAAAATATTCTTAAGACATCAAAAATATTCACAAAAGAAAATTGTAATTCTTTAAAGTCAAAATAAATATATCTCAAACCAAACTCATCTTTATGTGTAAAATTTCCCTTATAATTTCTTACTTCTTGTCTAAGCTGACTTCATAACTAGACATTTATAAGAGTTTAAAACTACCAAAATTCCTTCTTATAAATATTCTTCACAACCAAATCAAATCGTTTATAAATATTCTTCACGACCAAATCAAATCGATTTCAAATTTGAGTGTAATTGATCATCTAGTCAAATGTACTTTTCAAAGTATACAAATACAGGAAAAAAGGCAAACTGTGATAGTAAATTACAATAACAATTTAGCTAAAATAAAATGATTACAGGCAAAGACAACGGTGTTTTTTCCCCTAAAATTTCAAGCTAAAATAAAAATAACTATTTTTTTCCTCTAATTTGAAGATGATGGGTGCCAACTCTACAAAGACTCCAAATTGCTGTGAGCACTCTATAAATGTCAATTTAAAATCTACTTGGAAAAATAAGTGAGTCCATATGCATGAATTATATATATATGAGAAAAAATACTTGATTAAAAACCCATAAAAGTATAAGGCTAATAAGGCTAACCAAATTCTATTAGAAAAAATTATAATTAAAGAAACTTAAAAGTCTTAGCATTAACAAAATTTAGCTAGGATTTACTTTGCCCTGAAATTTAAGTTTATTTTACAAATTGAACTTAAAACGACTTCGCTGCAATCGATCTTCCATAAGAATATGAAAATGTCACAGTTGAGCGCTTGAATCGAAACCCAATTGAACAGTCAGATTGGAATTCGTAAAGGTTTTAGAATTTGCATTTCATTGTATACAATCAAATGATCTGAATATAATAACTCAACTAAATTTATCTTAGTGGAAGAAGATACGATGTGAGAGATAAAATGAAAAATAGAGAAAATACATAGGTACAAATAAATGGAGTGGGAACATTTGACTTTATTATTTATTATTAATTATTTTGTTTATGGTTTGGTAAAAAAATTAATATATGTTTTTGTTAATATGTTCATATCATCATATCATTACTCTTCAATCTTGGTCACATTGTAAATTATATCTATTAGTATAGATATCTTAAATACATCTACCTAAAAGATACCAATGATTCATTTCAATTATCCATGATTGTTAAAACTATACATACTATTATATATTACTTCATTATTTGAAATTATTAAGAATTATTTTAGTTTATTTACATTGTTTAAAATTATTTAATAGTTTTAGTTTTTTAAATATATGTCCCTTGTGTTTTATTTTCTATTAACACCTCAAGGCATTCACTTCACCCCTTACTGTCACTATAGTTATGCCTCTTAATGTAATTAAAATGATTTTAAATAAATAAAATAATTGAAGACTAATATCTATATTATTTTATTTGTTCTTGTGAATCATGTTTGTACACTTTATTAAATATATTTTGAAAATAATATAAATATCTTAAATAAATCTATCTAAAATATATCTATGATAGTTTACATATTATTATATATTAAAATTATTTATATGTATGAATACCATTTAATTTTATTTTTTATAGATTTTTTATTTTCTTTTAAAAAGGGGTAAAAATTTATTGAATCAACCAGCAAAGTACAAAGAGCAGGGGCTAAGAGCCCGAAAGAGAACACAACACCAACAGAAAAAAAACCCCCAAAAGGGGCACAACTAACCATCCATATCTTCCTTGACAAGACTCTCAAGATCCAAAGCACATTCCGGAGGCAGGTGAGTCCAATCTCCCATCCTCCATCCCTCTCCACGATCAGAAGCCCACTTAGCCAGGCAATCAGCAGTCTTATTCCACTCACGAGGAACATAGCAAAAAGAGACAACATCCAAAGAGGTGCTCAACCTAAGGATTTGTCTACCCACCACTGCCAGATGCCAATCCACATCTTCCATCCGTTGCAAATTCAGCATATCCACCACCACCTGAGAGTCAGACTCGCAGATAATCTTGCTCCATCCGAGAGCACAACCTCTTTCAAGAGCCACGAGGACAGCAAGTGCCTCCATGTAATTATTGGTTTGAATTCCCTTATATTCAGAGAAAAAGAAAATAACCTTACCAGAGCTGTCCCTACCAATTCCTCCAACCCCAGCATGCCCGGGATTTCCCCTAGAGGACCCATCAGTATTGATCTTGAGAGTCCCACTAGGGGGGGGGACCACTTTCCTTCCCTACAAACCTTCCTTTTAGCTTTCCTGCTTCTGGTCTGTTGTATCTTCCAAGGAGCACCACTAGGATCAGCACCTAGAATATTCAACTTTTGAACCACTCGCACATCTCCAGGAGCAATATCCTCCGAGAGATCACACTTCGCAGCAAGAGTCTCCTGTAGCATATTTATTACTTGCAGCCACACCTGTTGCACCCTCTTTGGCTTATCCTGGAAGATCCTACGATTCCTTTCCAACCACACCTGCCAGATAATAAATCCTGGACCAATATCCCAAGCCACCTCCAGAAAGGAAGTCTTAGAAGGGGGTCTACCAAGACTGTTCCAAAACTCAACCAGAGAGTGAGGATGAATACAAGCATGCTCCCAAGCTTCCCACCACCAGTGCCAAATAACCCTGGTGAAAGAACATTGGAAAAAGAGGTGCAAACTATTTTCTTCACTTTGATTACATAAAGTGCAGATAGAAGGCCCATGAAAGCCCCTCTTCTGGAGATTCTCCCAGGTAAGACATCTATTCTGAACCACAAGCCATAAGAAGAAATTGCACTTGGGCCAAGCCGACTTATTCCAAACTTGTTTCCACCACGATATGTCAATCCTGTCAAAATTTTGTCTTTCCAACTCTTGATAGCCTGAGGCAACTGAAAACTTCCCTTTTGGATTGGGACCCCAGGCGAGGGTATCAGCTCCTCTTAAAGAGTTACACGCTCTGCCAGCAAGAATCCTAGCAAGAGTCTCTCTCTCTCCCTCAGAACCCCCAGGAGGCCATTCTTGGGGTTCTTTCCATCTGGCAACCTCGCCCCTTCCCACTCTTAAAAACACCTTAAAATCCTCAACCTTACTCCATCCTGCTGCAAGGAAACTGTCACATAAAGGTTGAAGGTGGGGGTATTGAGATAGAATAGGAGGAAATCCATCCCAAGAATCCTCCCAAAATAGGGCATCCGAACCGCTATTGCAAATCCAGAAAAGACCATTTTTAACTAACTGCGCCCCTTTCTTCAAAGTCTCCCAAATCATGGACCCTCTTCCAGTCAGGCTGTACCTTGGTACCTCTTTCCCATTCACCCCACCAAGATACTTAACATTAAGGATTTTAGCCCAGCCTTGATCTTGGCTTATGCACCATCTCCAAAATAGCTTAGCAGCAAGAGCCCAACCGTTCAAGCTTGTTTTCCTCAAACCAAGGCCACCATCCTGCTTTGATCTGCAAACACAATCCCATTTGACCAAACTCCATTTTGAGGAAAGCAAATTACCTGTCCATAAAAATTTCCTGGACAGGGCATCAAAGTCCTTAATGAAACCAGCAGGGGCTGACTGCACAAGACACCTGTAGATAGGAAGAGCTTGGATCACAGACTTCAAAAGAGTCATCCTACCAGCAGTTGAGAGCCATCGGTGAGTCCAATGACTCACCTTGCTTCGAAGCTTATCCAAAATCTCTTGCCATACACCCCTCGATAACTTTTGGTCTGAAAGAGGGATGCCAAGATACACTAAAGGAAGCATTCCAATTTGAAACCTCAAGATATGCGCAATCCGAGCTTGAATAGAAGCGGGGGTATTGAAGAAGAAGATTTGTGACTTTTCTTCATTAATCTTCTGTCCTGAGGCTTTCACATAAATATCCAAAGCTCTTCGGAAAATAGCTGCCTCCTGAATTCTTGCAGCACCCATCAAAGACGTATCATCCACAAATTGGAGGTGAGAAGAAGGAGGAATGCCATGCCCCCACTTCCAACCTTGAATCCCTCCCTGACTAACTTGAGACTTGATAAGTCTTCCCAATCCTTCTGCCATCAGGATGAAAAGGTAAGGGGAGAGAGGATCCCCTTGCCTAAGGCCTCTGGCCACACCAAATAAGTCAGAAGGTTCACCATTAATCAAGACAACATAAGAAGGTGAAGTTATGCAGCTCATAACCCAGCTGATCCACTCCTGTCCAAAACCAAAGGCCTGTAAAACTTTCTGCAAAAAACTCCATCTGACCCTATCATAAGCTTTGGCCATGTCCAACTTTATGAACATAGCTTTTTCCTTAGAGGCAGCCATAGAGTGCATAGCTTCAACCACTATGATAACCCCATCCAAAATTTGTTGTCTTGTAACAAAGCCCCCTTGCTCCTCAGAGATTAGGTTATTGAGCCATGGCTTTAACCGTTCAGCTATCACTTTTGTAATTATTTTGTACATCACATTGCACAAAGCAATAGGTCTAAAGAAATTAAGGGAGTTAGCTCCTTCCTTCTTTGGGATGAGAGCAAGGAAAGTTGCATTCAAAGCCTTAAGCATCTACTTGTTGTGAAAGGATTCCTGCACCACTTCAAAGAGGTCCATCTTGACAATCTCCCAAAAGGCTTGAAAAAACTCTATAGGAAAACCATCTGGTCCCGGGGCTTTACCCTTTTTCATTCCAAACACCACAAGTTCTATCTCAGATAGAGTGATGGGCTTAATGAGAGCCTCATTCATTTCAAGAGTGACCAAGGAGGGAATGCAAGCCAGAACCAAATCCTCCTCAACCCTAGCCAGATCAGAGTCTTCTGAAAACAAACTCCCAAAAAATCTAGTAGCCTCCAAAGCAATCTCCCTATGAGAGGAAAGTAGAATCCCTTCAGCCATCGTGAGAGAATTGAGAACGCTCCCCTGTCTTCTATCCTTCACAGTGTTGTGGAAGAACTTAGTATTTCTGTCCCCTTCCTGGAGCCAATCAATTCGAGCTTTTTGCTTCCAGTAAATCTCTTCGGAGCTCCCATTCCTCTAGATTCTTTACGGCTGCAGCTTCTTCTCTATATAGCCCATCAGACAAGCCCTGTTCTCTGATTTGGCGAGTAATATAGTCCACCCTCTGCTGCGCTTCTCTCTTAGCTCCAAAGAGATTTCCAAAGCATTCTCTGTTCCACCTTTTCAGCTTAAACTTAACATACTGCAGTTGCTTGACAAAAGAAAACATAGCGGTGCCATAAGCAGGCTTCCCTTCCCTCCACCAAGCAATGATATAATCCTGAAGAGAAGCATCCCTCAACCACATAAGCTGAAACTTAAAGGATGGATTCTTTGTCCTCTGAAACTTAGAAGCAGTCAAAAGAATTGGCCAGTGATCAGAGCCCCTCCAGTCCAAAATCTCTGAACTAGTAATCCAACTGTCTACTATCCAAAAACAAGAAACCAGAAACCTATCTAATCTTTTCGCTATCGCTTCCGCCCCACATCTCCTATTATTCCATGTGAACAACCCATTGGAAGGTGTGATGTCCACCACCCTCAAGCTTTCAATGTTACTCCTTAAAAGGCCTGCCAAGGGATCGAGCTTGGGATTACCTCCCCGCTTCTCTTCCAAACTTAAAACAGCATTGAAATCTCCTGCCAGAATCCAAGGGAATAGAGGGGCAAGAGAACGGACATAGCCTATATGTGACCAAAGCAAAGTTTTTCCAATAAAATCAATCGGAGCATAAACATTAGTGAAGAGAAGAATCTCACCAGTTACACAACACGTGGCCACCAAGGAAATAGCAGATTTGCTAGAGACCCACCATAGCGGGACCAGTTTGCGAGGATCCCATAAAAGAGCCAACCCCCCAGAACATCCTTGAGCGCCAATGCACTGGCAAAGACATCTCGGCCAAATCTTAGCGGCCGTATCATGCATCCTATCAATGGATAACTTAGTTTCCTGAATAAAAACCACCTCAAGCGAATGAGACTTAATCAAATCCCGAATAGCTTTTTGTCTAGGGATGCTATTCAACCCCCTTACATTCCATGAAAGAA